>CM056169.1:4973751-5071491 GCA_029691765.1 Entomobrya proxima
GAAAAATTGTAGAAAAAAAGTTTCGCCGGAGGCACGGGAAAAGTGAAAGCAACTACATGTTGTACATCTCTTATATACTACGTGTGGCTTTACTTTCACTTTGCTACATTCATGCACACAACAAATCAGAGGAAAATGAAAGGAGTGGAAATAAGCAAAAAGACGTGCCATGCGGTAGTCGTTGTTGGTGGTCTCTTTAATTCGTTTTTGGTGATAATAGCATGTATCAGAAAGATATACATATCTGTATTACAGATTGTGCAATGTGCATATTAATCAATGTACATATAGCTTGGGCAGGGCTCATATTTTCCGCACATATAATTCAGTAATAGGCTGAGATTTTATGAAGGGAGGAAACTCCTGTTGCATTTCGTCTTCTACTTGTTTTACATGTGAATTTGCTGACCTGTATAGTTTGGTTTTCATTGAGCAGTTTAATAGTAATAAATCAAATCGGATTTTCAAAGAATGCAACTTGCAGCAAAAGTTGATAGCTATAACCAATTTTACTAAGTTTTTAAATGCGAAGTTCCTCGTAACCACACTAGTGATTCAGAGTAGAGTGAACAGGTCAAGTTTAACATAGTTAAAAGATCGTTTACGTAAAAGCTACTAAAAGAATATCAAGATGCAGATCAATTCAGCAATCCAACAGCAGTACATTGACTCAGTGTTGCAGAGTCTACATGACCAAATGATTGATAGTGGACTTAACAATTTAGACCTTCCGGATACTCAGACCAACTTTTCAAAGCGACGCTTGGGTGTCACCTGGCAGGGTGAAGCTGTTTTATATAATGGCAGTCTTAAAGGACTGGAAACCATTCATAGAACCGGGGAGGCTGTGATTACTATTAAGGTAAAATTATAACTAATGAAAAAGTGAAACTTTGCCCAATAGTTCTTTTAAATTGGCCATCTGAACAAGTGCCTTCTACTACATACATTCGTTTTTTCAATAATAGATTGATGGGGTAACGGTCGATGTTGAAGTTGGAATTAATGATCCTCTGATAAACTATGACATTCATGCAACTTTTATGAAACATGGTCCAAGGGGAACGATAGCAGGAAGCTTGAGTCATATTACCTGTGATGTTCAACTGTGTTTCATACCCGGAACTGAGACTGTCACTTTGGAAAAGCTGGTTGTAAAGGATATTGGTAGCTTGAAAGCAAAAATTACCGGTCTTGGAAGTGTTCTCAACTTTATTGTTTCCCATGTATGTTTATGGAAAATCTACCTATATACTTATTAGCAAAATAATTAACCCAGAAATTTTTCTATATTTCATTTCATGTTGATTTATGCTTAACTGTAGATCCTACAAGTTGTTGGGAATCGGGTGAAATGGAAAGTTTCAACAATGTTGGAAGGGGTTATAAAGGACCTTTTAAACGACATAATTACCAAAACTCCTCTACCCAGTCCACTCGGTCCCCTGAGTCCTGGTTTAGATGTCATGAAAATGATCTCTTAATCGTCAAGCGCAACGAAATAATTAAAATACTTTTGGCTGTGTTCCTCCCTTCTTGTTCACAGGGCCCAAAAGCGTTTAAACATTATAAATCACCTTGCCAACAAATTTGGACTACCTATTTAAAAATGACGTAATACTACCTGCTATAGTAGTAGCTGAATTTATACATTTCATGAATTGATTCACGAGATTTAGCCATTGTGTGTTCAGTATGCGCTTAAAAAAAGATAATATACACTGTTTTGTCAAACATTACGTTAATACTGAATGGTTTGATTACTATAAATTATACATTTGATTACACATTAAATTTAAAACTAGCACATATAACTTGTTATATTAACTTGTTACATTTTTACTACTATATTCTTGCCAGATTTATTATTATCTGCATTAGAAAAGTTTGTTAATAGAGTAGAAATTGAAACAGCTTAAGTTAATAGTAATGAAAGTACAAACTCTACGAACGAATATTATACTCGCGAATTACATGCAACTTAATACATAATTAAAATTAACTCAGCTTTCACTGTCAATAATGTACATATACACTATACCTTCTAATCGTTTATCAGCGCAATTAAGACAGAGCGTGGCCGTCAATATTATTGATATCTTATTATACAGAATAGTTTATTCGCATTGTTATTATTTACAAGAATAGAAGTAATTACGTTTTTATATACACTCGTGAATAATATGTTGCTCATATTCTGACCTAAAAGACTTTTGAAATTTACAAACTATTCGTGCATTAATATTTTATTCAGCAGTTTTTGCATCTACATTATATAATTAATATATACATCTCAAAATGATACTTCCTGATCCAACATGCAGCTATTATGTCACTTTGGCCTAATCTACAATAATAGTATGGTTTGTCAAAAATATGTTTGATATATATCTAATTATTCATAATAAATGTGATTTTGGAATTACAATATGTGATCCTAATTAAATAATAATTGACACCTGGCTTAATAAATTGAATTTACTTAATTTCTCTTGTCCGATTAAAAACATGTACTTGGTATCTCTCAATTTATTGTAACCTGGCGGTTTTTAAGATTGCTCCTTTTCTCCTTTGCTTATAAAAGATAAGAGTTCATCAAATGCAAAATCATAATCAAATCATACAGCCATGAAGACCAAGCCTATTAGAAAAACTGAAGCCATTCATCATCATTTTATTTTAAATACATAAAAAAAATTCAAAAGCTATATGACCGTTGCATTGAAATATCCATTCCGCAGTGTAGTTGAAAAGAAAGTTAACTTGCTTTATCACGGGTAGATGGAGAAAACGTAGAATTTTCAATGCCGGTGGTAGTATACTAGTGGTAATGGCAATGGTATTACAGCAAAGTAGAAAGTGGATACCCGTCATTGAAACATGTTTCTATCAAAAGTTTTCACAAAATGAGTAGATTGGTTACATTGATAATTAATGTGTGGCATTGGTACCTTCTTTGAAAGATCAACTTAAAATCGTTGTTAACTTTTAACGCAAAAGTCAAATTGACATAAAATACAATTTTTATAAGAAATTTTTTATTCAATTATGTTTTAACATAAGTTCATAACATAAAAAATGAAACGATTCTTAAAATGTTCGCCTGAAATGGCTTTGAAGACTTTAATCAAAATAAAAATTTCCTTTCAAACGTTCATCAAACAAATCACAAATTTTCTTGTAATTGCTTATAATGCGATAGTTTCATTACGTAGGTATATTTATTCAAAGATTCAAGGGCTAAAAATCTAGTTTGCTTGAAAAAACCTTTTTTGTGGTCAATTTATTGCAACTTTAAAAGAGTGTTTTCATTTTGCATTATGGATCAAATTATCTTATTATGTGCCTTCAGTGAGTCCTTCTCCCTCTCCTCAAATACCATGCATAATGCACAGGGCATAAAATTACTTCCATCCATGATATATGAAGCTATCAACGTTATTGACGCCATCATTTTGCTACTCAAATGGATGCTATACTAAAACACATGAAACGGAGTCGCAACTGTGGCAAGATGTGTCGCTTCAGTTTGGTGAAAATCAAATGCTGTACAACATTCGTTCTTTGCATTTGCAACACGCTGTGGTACCTCTGGGTAAAATTCATCTACTACTCAGTTAAGCTCGGTTTGCTTTTAATTAGGCCGATCCCGTAGAGGGGTGTAGTCAATTTCATGGTAATTTCCTTTCAACACTCTTTCATGCGGAACAAAGCCTTCTTGTGATGCTTGTTAACTTTTTCATTATATTTGCGCGATATGGATCCATCTGTGCACGTCTCACACAGTGAAGAGTAAAGACAGAGCCCTTTAAAACTGTGTCCATTGACCATGGAGAACTCCCAGGAGGAGCGTGCCATTACACCGAAAGACAAAAAGCTGACAGGCAATCAAGTACTAATAAAAACGTGACACGATCAGAGTTTTCGGGATACAAAAGCTTAGGTATTTCACCTTTACATATTATATAATATTATACCCATATGATAATATCAGTTCCCATATTACTCTCTAAGATGCGGTGAGAATGAAAATAGGGCAAATGAAAAATTCACCCACATATTTAAAATAACAGCATACATGACTGAATAGCCTAAAATGGAAAAGTTAGCTTTTCTTCATTTATTCATGCATGCAGTAAAAACTTTATTTTTGCAGAACTTTTGAGTGATGTTTTATAAAACCTTTCTTGTCACTTCCTATATGCATTCCAAGACACTTCAATTCAAGCAATCGTAAATGTAATCTATACCTATCCAAAAAGCCAATCTTTTAAGGTGTTTTAAAGCAAAAAATACTTTAGTCAAAGTCATCTTTGGCAGGAAAGGTTGATGTGTTTAATAATAGCTCAAAACTTAAGAATAATAGTCGCATTCTCACGGGCAAAATGTACAAAAGAAAATTCAAAACGGGAACTACGTATGCATATGTATAGTACATATCAAACTTTTCGCTCTATTGGTTTTAAACTACTATTTTGGACAAACGAAGCTGTTTAGCAAATATATATTTATCTTTGCTGGCAATCCGCACAAACCCACTTGAACTTGCGAATGACATATAATAACACAGATTCTTTGTCACAGAACACCAGACTTCCATTTTGCTGTTCAGATACTGTCACCAGACTGTATTACATTTTAGCTTTCTTTGTAGCCCACATTTCACCGTAACAACGACGAAACTCGATAAATGTTCAATACCCATGAGTTTCTCCTTTCACATTGTCAATCAGCTACTCATTGCCCCATATTCGGATTCCAGATGCCTAGCCGAGTTTGGACTATGTATATTCGTTGAATTGCATTAGCTAAAGCATCATAAATAAGTGGGCATTTTATTTGCAATATTTCTTGTGTTAGTCACCTCTAAGTAGTAGTGGGGTCATCTACAGCAAAATGCAATAGTATGCAGCGAAAACTAATGTCAAGCCAATTAATCAAGCTAATGTTAAAACTGTTTTATATACAATTACAAGTTCTTGCACTTATATGATGTTTTAGCCTAACTGTGACAAATGTGACAATCATGTATATGGTGTAACATTCTTCACTTATGAGATTTATACTAGCTATTCATGTTTAAAAATGAATACCAAATTCAAATATAAATCAATTGGTGACCTGCTATTTTACAAGACATTTTGTGCTTGAAATTATCAGGCATACTTTATTTGTCAGTTTCTTGACATTCTTTATATTGGATTGATGCTTCAAAACAAATAAATATAGACTATGCAACTTTGCAAATAACACGTTATTAGGAGTATAAACAAAAGAAACATTTTAGCCGATGTTGCAAACTTTATATTCATTTTGCTTACAGCTCTTCACAAATCTTGTATCTAGAACGGATCATCAGCATATATTAAGCAACCCGTTGGTATTGGCTGCTAAGTCAGCAAATATTTCATTGCACTCCCTTCTTCACTCTACTTTTTTATTTCTTCAAAGCTTCCAATTCACAAAAAGGTATTATCGAAGAAAAGAAGGAGGAGAATGGTAAAAAAAGAGAAAGGAAGCAAAACGAGGGATGGAAACGGATAATGATGATGACAGAAAAAAGGAGCCGACTGTAGTCCTCCCGTTGACGCCGGCTAGACTGCATGACAATAAGCACTCAAACTCAGTTTTATTTTTTGCTTCGGAACGAGAAAAGAAGTGGAAAATCTTTTTTCCTGCTATTTTTATCCTCTAGTTGGTGCATTATGCTGAAGTACTATCTTTCACAATAAGAGCTATAAGTGACTGGTTGGCTTCCTTTCTTAAAAAGTATGCAACATCACAAAGAAAGTTTCGAGTCCTCATTTGATTGTATTATGAAAAATACTTTCAGATTTTGCTCGTTCAGGCCGGTATTATGCATCAATGCCTCCCTGCTTTCAAATATAAAAACATAAATAGGTCTAAAGTGAAAATACCTGAGAATGGAGAAACTCATAAAAGCTCATTCCTTCGGGTAGCTCCAATGCTTAATGCCAAGCTGATATTTTTGGTGTACAAGTACGGAGTAAAAAAGACATCCAGGCAGCATTTCATGCAGCTATTCAATATCTTATTTGGAATTGCAAAATCCTCTATATAATACTACTCAGTACATATCTTTTTACATTTGTTTCGTGTGTGGGAGGATGAAAACCTGTGTGAAATAACTATACAGTATTATATAACAGTACAGCCATTACTAGTAAGACCACTCAATGACTAGTAGTCATGCATTTATTTGTGTCACACCGATCATATAAGAAAAAGAGACCCATTGATTAGTATTAAGTAGTTCAATAATGAATTTCGCTGAATAAACATTTTTTATTTTTGCTTTGTTTTAAGCGAGTAGACTTTTTTCAACTCTTGACTTTACTAGTAACATAAACAACGAAGACACAAACTGGAAAGGGAAGCTAAATTTTAACATACCTTCTATAATGGTTCAATCAAACATTATGCTGGTAGAAGTATGTATATCAATATATTTAATACACGGGCATCGCAAAGGTATTTTTGAGTATGTTTCGACAAAAATAAATTAGCAGACAACTTGCTTTCCAAGAGAAAGCAGAAGTGATAATAGATTGGTTTATATGTACTTTGCAGCAGAGTGCCACTTTTACAACTATTTCCAAAAAATGCGAAGAACATCATCCTAAAAGCAAAAGGCTGTTGTTTTCTTCTATTTTCTCTGTCGTTGACTAATGATATTCCCACGAAAAGAAAATTTTAAGCCGATTTATACTTTAAGCACTACCGCTAAACTCCATACGTGTTATTTTATCTAGGATTCGCGTCTGTACTTAACTGGTACGTAGTACGTGCCAGTTTCTTAAAATTTCATTTTCACGTCTACAAGTCCGTACCCTCCTCATTTTTGTTATGCCAAGATTTACATTTTTGCTGCCGTTGTTTGTGGGTGCTGCACGCATACTTTAAGTACTGCAAACGTTCCATTTTCCATTTCTTCGCCGTTCGAACGTGCAATAAATATTACATAATATATTGTATGTAATATACATAATATAAGAATATAATCTTTCCAACTTTCTTCAACTTGGGAAGAAGATTCGATGCATAAAACACAAAAGTGGTGAGACAGAGAAGGTGGAGTAACATAATGATATATTATAACTTGTATATTTCTGTGTGAAACAAATGGCGGGGTAAATAATATTATGTACCTATCCAAGCAGGCTTCAAACTAGAGACCTGAGCACACATGAAAAATTTGCATAGTACGGAAAACTCTTCCTTATTCTTGTTTCCCTTTCAAAATATTATTATGTTGTGCTCCACACACTTAAACAGGCGGGGCATTTACATTCCACATATTACACACAACACATAATGTGCCTTTGTGTACGATACTTTTTTTTACAAAAGGCCTGCCACTGCCACTATTAGTGCTGCTGTTGCCACCACACCAAAGTTTTGCGTTGTTGTTTCTTTAAAGTTGAAAAATAGTTTTGTAAACCTATTGGTTTGGTTGCACGAAAAAGGGGGAGAAATGAAAAGCAACGGAGGGGAATGAAAACTACGAAGTGCTTAAAATTGGTAGAAAAAACTTTCCCTTTTAATATTTTGCTCCTTAATAATGCTTTCCCGGCTCTCGAGCCGAGCCTTTCCTTCTTTTTCTTCTGCTGCTGTCGTTCTTCCTTTTACCAGACTATTATATTATGCTTAATATCGTATACAATGCGTACTTAAGAACATGTGACCTTTCTCCACTTCTCTTCTGATCTTTATAAAGCCACTTTCTCCTTGTTCCTATATGCATGAATACTGCTTGTACAAAGTACGTATCTGTGTCTATTTGCAGAAATTAATATTTTTCATTTTATGAGTTTTCTTACCAAATTTAGAGCTCTTCTTCACTCTCCATGTTACTGCTTTGCAGTAGTTGAAACTTTTAGCTACTTTTTAAGATTCCAAATCCAACTATGATATTATGTTAAGCAATAGTCGTTCACTTTTTGGATCATGTATGCAGCAGTCAGTACTAACATTGCCAGGGAGATAAGTTCTGGAAAGTATAAAAATGTACATTATACTAGTGTGTTGGTAAATGGCTTCTTGAAAAAGGTTTCATCTAGAAAAGTTATATCGTCACGAAAGATAAGAGTACCTCTAAATATCAAAGGAGTGAGGTTAGGTCCACGTTACAATATGTATGAGTTGTAAAACTTAATGAACATTATTGCACTTTGCTATGCTCACTTTTTCCTTCCATTGGTTTTTCTCTACTATATCCTTTTGTAGTGGTCAATATTAACAAATATTTGGACAATATAATATTAAACATATTCCTATTCCAGTCGAACGCGCCATTACATTATAACTTTAAACGGCCATTTTAAAAATCTCGCCATACTTATTTATGCGTTTGCAAAAGTTTATTTCATTTCATGCAAATTGACTGATACTCGATATTGAGGTGCTTCATTATGATAAATTTGAAATCAAATACTATATTTTGTGTAAATACTCAACAATTTGCACAAAATCAAAATGACGGCTAATACAATGTAACCAGGCTAAACGAGAATGGTTACCATGATGATGGTGATTGATGACCACTGCGATGATAACCACTCTTGTGTTAAATGGTTAAATGCATTGGTACAAATGTTTTAGTATCATGATTTCTCTTTAAATTTGGGTACTGGGTTTCTTTGGAATTCCCAATTATCTCAATCTCAGACATATATTGATATTTAGCAGCGATGCATATCGACGAAAAGAGAATCAAACAGCTAACAACGCCTGAAGTTTTAATACTTTTGAGCTTGAGTACGTTTCCCTTTGCATTTTATGTATGCATAACGTAAAAAGAGGTATGTGCTGCAGAGAATGATTTTTTGCACTTTTGGCGAGTAAGTTGACTGGCACTGGTAGGCAAGCATTGTAATCTGTGTAAGGAGAAAGTGGCGCTTACAACAGTTCGTCTTCCTCTCCTTCTCTGCTGATTGCTGGAAAAGCGGTAAAAGCAGCTGCACAACGTCTCATACATACAGATCAGTCCTGGAGGCAGAAGTGGCATAAAGCGTTAACGCAAAGAGAGTGTGCTGTGTGCTGCTATCACAAAGAACAGTAGTCACAGGACTAAAAACCCAGGGATGGGACGAGTCGAAGTTCATTGGCTTTTTACTTACTTTTTATACTACCCGTTTTCTTGCTCTCACTTATCTATCTTTTAAAAAAGTACACCAGACATTTTATATTCCAAAAACCTGCCTTATTTTGCTGCAAGCGTATATAGAGACAAGTCTACTTCATAGGTTTACATCTCGGGTGTCTAGCGCTTTACTTTTCTACATTGCACATATCACGTTAACAAAAGCGTAAGTGCAAGAAGAGCATTTTCTTTGATAACACACGCTTGTACTTTGTACTGAAAAAGACGTCAGAAATATAAAGTACATAATATATGTGAGTGTAAGTATCAAGAAACAGCTTTAGGCGTCACATCATCAGAATTCCCTCACAAAATAACAAAACCATAACCTATACTTCTTGGAAAACGGGATAATGTCAAATGAAATGTGTTTGCGTGAACATGAAAAAGGAATTACTGTATGCTACATTGACTGAAAACAGTGCTATCCCCAAACGAATAACGAATGCCAGTGTACATTTTAACGGGCATACTTTAAGTAGGTCTAGAAAGATTGCTCGTTGACTTATAGATAAGCGTAAGATAAGATATGTCTGCTTGCTTAACCATTAACGAGTATATTGGGCAGTTGCATAATGTATAAATACTACATACCTATATGCTGTATATTATATATGTAGGCAGATTATGTATTAGTTTTCAAATAACCTGCAAACTTAATTCTCCACTTTCCCCATGTTTTCCTTGTCCGCCTCAAATAGTTAGGATAAGCATTTGTAAGCAAGTTTGGTGACCGTATAAGAGTTATTACAAATTACAAACTACTGTTACTGCTACGCACCTACTGGGTACATAGAGGTGAAGAGAACAACATAATTAGTCTTAAAATGTTATGTTAAAAGTAAGAAAGCAGAACTGATTTATGAATTTATCTTTGGGAAGCTTTTCTTGTTTGCTTGAAAGGTTTATTATAGAAATTGCAATAATATTTTGATAATATAAGTACAGGATTATCAAAATGCATTACTATACGGGAAACGCAAAATGTAATGAAATTAATAGAAAACTAACGCTAAAATGGGTTACAGGAGTTTGTCGCATAGTATATACCTAAGTACTGAGTCTTCAAAACACCACATACCAACCGACCTACATTTTTCTCATTTACAAATGCATCGCCCCCTGGAGAGTTTGTATTATCCCATATATATTTAGACAGCACTGATCGTCTTTGGTCTGTAAAAGAAATCTATAACATTCGATGATGAGATGGTAGCAATACTACTAACAATGAAATACTGACGGTAAGGAAAAGGTGATAATCACGAAACTACATGGGTAAACATATAAGGAGTTCTTCAGTCGTGTGACCTTAGACCTGAGTAGCTTCGAACCGAAAATAAAAAATTGTCCCATTGAACCGCATGAGCTTTATTAAACCTAAGTCAATCTTAAACTTACTATCTGAGCAACACCTCTGCGATAGAATTTCAGCGTTGCATGGACGAGTGGGCGACTACAAATATTAGTAAATTGTTAATCGTGCTACTTAAATAAAACGAGCTCAGGTACTCAAGTCAGTAAGCACTTTTCTCAAATTAAAGACATGCCATGCACTACCATACCATAAAAAAGATGAAAAATTGTACATAAAATTTGTCTAAAAACAACAAAAGTATAGGTATACTAGGGACTGATAACGAGCTGGGAAGGTTGAGGGCTTAGTTTATGTTTGTATATACTGACAACTAATGTGGTAATGTCATGAATATTTACTTATCCATCCATGTGCTCCCATAACAATGGTTTTTGCTCATTTTAAACTTTAATTTGTGCAGAAAGGAAACAGTGTCCCAATAAGACAAGTCCCACATGACTGTCGACTATAATATTTCACATGCAATTTTCCTGGTTTTGTGGATTGTCGTGATAATATGGACACAATGTTGAGTATATAAGAACGATGAATGATATAGTACAGTTTATTTACAACCCGTTCATGTATATAGAATGTTACAATTGCAACGCTACTTTTCTCCCTTTTCCAACTTCACATTGCTTGCAAACAAACACAGACCATATACATATAAGCTAGTTTGCTATTCTGTAAAAAATGGTTTATCTTCCATGTACTAATACTGTGTACTGTATACATGAATATATTCATAACTAGGTTCTGAGCTAACGTACTTTCATTTTTGCTTCCAGCCAAGCGTGCATGAACGATGAATTTATGTACTAGGACAATGTACAGCTACAATTACAATGTGCACTAAGACTTACAGTTTGAGTCACTTGAATCAATGTATATAAGAAGTTGGCTTGTCAGCGTGCAACAAAACCAGCGCATTACATTTAACATTATCCTACGAACACTTTCACCACTGCTGTTTACTATACCACAATTCCACATTAAAACTGCAGTTGCCCAACCTATTTTTCATTGCCGCTTCCTGTTTCCTTAACCCAACACTTTCACTACTAGTATGTATGTTACATTACATTTGCACACAACACATTTATTCTTTTCGCACATGATGTAGCAGAGCTATTCTCGTCTAGTTGTTGTAGTTTGTATTTTATTCCCCCAGTTCTCCTCTGGTATTATCTTGAACCGGCTTCGTGTTTTCTCGTTCGTGAAAAAATTCAGCTCTTGAGCGAAAGCATCTTAACTCACAACGACAATACGAAATCCCATGAACAAGAAAAGGGAAAGTGTGTAGCAAAAGCATACATTATAAAACAGTTTGGTTAGTCAAATATACCAAATATCCATATTGTACTCAGCATGTAGAACGTATGGAATATTGAAAAAAGCGGCGAAAAATGCTTTTTATCGTTTCTAACCTTTGTTTTCATTCATTGTGAAATGATACACAAACAAGTTTTCATAAGCATGCATCCAAAAGCATGAAGAGTAATATCAAAATAGATCAAATCTAGATTTACTTTACTTATAAACATCCATATTAAATCATTGAAAGATGCTCGCTGCTATGATACTATATGATCGCATATTTATGTACAACCATAGAAAGCCATGTCGATGTACTATGTACGTCTGTCTACAAATACCAACGTTTGTGCAAATAAGCATGGTTTAATTTAAATTAGCCTGGTTTTAAAAGAAAGTCTATGGACAAACAGACAGACAACGATATCTTAAATTTTCTCCTGCAGAAACAGCGAGCTAATAATGCTAAACAACAGTCATGTCTTATCCGTATGTTGCATGCCTATGCCTGATGTTATTGCTGTCACATGCATGCGTACCTCTAAACCAAGTGAAAACATCTAAAAATCCAACAAAAATGGAACGAATAAGAGCGGTGTAGAAACAAAGACTTGAAAAAGTTTTGTTTTTATTTTCGGGGCTGCGGAGTTGCTACTAAACACGACACATCGCTGCCCAGGTCCGAGGTCCATGTACATTATTTGATGACATTTAACCTTATTAAGTGAAATGGGATATATATACATACTATCTCACTCAACATTCGCCTAACCTTTTCGATGACACAGCTTGATTAGACGTAATATGATGTCTGACATACGAGCTATAATTTATATTTACGGTTTGTATGTAATCAAACGAAGAACGTTACAAAATATCAGTATTAGTATCCAACAACAAGAAATCATTATGGTTAGCGCAGTCATCATCGTTGGGTTGAAATGAACAAAGTGCAAGCAACTTTACTTTTGCAGCACAAGTCCCACTTCTTTTCTGATTGGTGTGGGTCGGGTAAACAATAAGGGATATGTGTTATTTTGGTGTTAATACAAACGTACTAAGAGCAAGTTCCTTTATGTGACACGTAAAGCAAAGGATCAGGGAAAGAATCGGTAAAGCCAATATGGGGAAGTGAATGAAAGCGCGGGTTTCTTCATGGCATGTTGAATGCAAGGTGTGTAGCCTGTGTCTCCCGCTGTAAAACGTCAAAATAGAAAAAGTACCTAGATAAATAGACTGTCTTTCATCCAGATACACCTTTATACAATCTGCCAGTGTATGAATGAATTGTGAATGATGTTTGAAGTTATATAAGAGCTTTTATTGATTCCGACTGTTCATTCTCCGGATTTGAAGGATGCTTTAAAGTTTACGTGCATATTTGAGATATTTCTACGTTATATACTGCAGTAGCAGAGAAACACAGAGAAAGAGTTGCTCCCTTTCTGCAACACTTATGTAACAGTCTAATCAGAGTGAAAGGAAAGACACGTTTTATAATCATTTTGATGATTTAACAACCATAAGTAAGCTAGTTATGTATAAATGTACATAGCAATAACAAAAGCATGCACATACGTAAGCTAGAGCTGGTTATACTCTGTAAAGATTGGCTAGATTTGTAGCAGGTCAACATTTTTGGTGACTGAATGCATGGACATAGAGAAAGCCAGAGTGAAAGTGCAAACTTGCTTGTCTGAAAGTCGGTTGCGATGTGACTATGTACATTTTACATCATAATATTTATACATGAGATCATGTGTTCCACTATTTTCCATATATATTCAGTGGAGAAAGACGTATTACAAAAGCTTGGGCATTCCGTTTTGCATCGAATCACCGATTTGGATGCCATGACTACCAAAGATGTGTACCAGGGTAGTGAGTATCCTGGTGAAGTTTCCCATGGCAACCCCTTATAGTTTTCGAGATATGGCCATCCAAAGTTGAGTTCGTAGAAGCAAGATAACTTCCACACGTTTTCTCCAAATTTTTTGAGTAAGATGTCATTCGATAGGAAATTAAATGGAGAATCACTGACTCTTTTTAGTTTTCCAAAAATAAATTTTGTACATGTGTTTTTATCAAATTTAAATAAATTTTCTCGCAAATTTTTAGGAAAACGAGCAAAATTGCAAAAACTAAGAAAAGTCAGTCATTCTCCTTAAAATTACCTGTCGAATGACACCTCACTCGAAAAATTTGACAAAACATGTAGGCGCTATCTTGCTTTACGAATTCCAAGGCAATTAAAATTTAGTCAGAGGCAAGATATTTCAAGACGTTTCGTCCAAAATGAAAATAAAGGTATCATTCGATAGGACAATTTTGGGAGGTGATGACTGTTTTAGTTTTTTTAAAATAATTTGCTCAAACCAATTTATTGGCTAATTTTAAGTTGATGACGTGGTTCAAATACAATACCCCTTCCAATTTGTAAAAAAATTTAGCAATTTTGCAAAATACAAAAAATTCAGTCATTCTCCTTTAAATTACTATCGAATGACACCTCACTTGTTATAATCTGGATAAACGTCTAGGAGTTATCTGCTTCTACGAATTCCACATAATAAACCTCGGCTTTGGTGTACTGGAATTCGGCGGCATTTGGAAATTCGTAGATGCAAGATACTCCCAGACGTTTTCTCCAATTTAACAAGTGACGGTGTCATTCGATAGGCAATTTAAAGGAGAATGATGACTTTTTTATATTTTTGCAAATTACTTTATTTTTACAAATGCCGGGTTACTTTAAATGAATCATCCACCAAAACTTTAAATTGCATATAAATTGATTTTAGCATTTTTGAGAAACCTCAAACAGTCAGTCTCTCTCCCAAATTTGCTATTGAATGATACCTTAGTTGTCATTTTGGGACGAAACGTCTTGAAATTATCTTGCTTCTACCAAAATTTTATTGCCTTGGAATTCGTTAGAGAAGATAGGCATACTTGTTTTGTCCAAATTTTTCGAGTGATGGTGTCATTGACAGGTAATTTTAAAGGAGAATGATGACTTTTCTTTAGTTTTTGCAATTTTTGCTCGTTTTCTAAAAATTTGCGTGAAAATTTATTTTAATTTGATAAAAACACATGTACAAAATTTATTTTTGGAAAACTAAAAAGGAGGTCAGTGATTTCTCCATTTAATTTCCTATCGAATGACTTCTACTCGAAAAATATGGAGAAAAACGTGTGGAAGTTATTTGCTTCCGAATTCAAATTTGGTATGGCAATATCTCGAAACTATAAGGGGTTGCCATGGGAAACTTCACCAGGATACTCACTACCCTGGTACACATCTTTGGTAGTCATGGCATCCAAATCGGTGATTTGATGCAAAACGGAGTGCCCAAGGTTTTGTAATACGTCAAAGCAAGCAAGCAGTAGTGCATGTTTGATAGCAATGCGACGCAACGGCAGAAGTAGAAGCATAAACGGCAGGTTATATTGAAGAACTGCTTAGATATATACGTATTATATTTTGAAGTTGAAAGTGGCCACCATTCCTATCAGGGAATACCAAGTTGCGTTTCGTTTTGGTGTGTTTTTATGTTAGAAACTCTCGTGATTTGCTTTCCCGTTATAGACACATTCATGGTAAAGACAAGAGGGAGTATGAAACAGCATGAATGGATATAAAAATTTTATACGCACACATGTATACAAACACTCAAGAAGATATTTAGGTTCACACTTTTCCTGCTAGGTATCATATATATGAGGATGCGAATTTGGTTTGATAGAGGAAAAAAAGGATCTTCTCTTCCTGCTTTATATTTTACGCTACTAGGCTCAATCGTTCCTGTAATTTCTTTTCCTGGTATATTTTGAGATTTTTATAGGCCTGTTGGTACTACCCTTGGAATGCAATGCTCAGAAACTTAAAAGACTCCAAATATAGAATAGCCGTTAATTTTTTTTGTCGCATGATTACAACTGTGAGTAACCAAGTAGCATGAGTTGTGGCAATAGCAGTGGTAAAAGTAGACTGACTGCACTGACGATCGACTAACTATATCACCGTGTTACTTTATGTACATATATTGTACAAGAAAGAGAGAAAGTAAGTAGAAGAGCCCTGTTTCCGTATACTTTCCCTTCTCCTTTTTTTCTTTTGAGTACTTGAATCTATACTTTAGCAAAAGGCACCACTCCTAGTTATTATAATAAGCATATAGTCTATGTCATGCACATGCTTCTTCTTCCTTTTCGCCCCTTTAAAATATTATACACCTACCTATATAATGTTGTATTTTATATGCATACATTTTTACAAGGAAAAATAAGGCCTATTATAATAATAATGGCTTCTGCGGGAAAACATAGCAGTTGTGCTGTTGTTCCTACTTCTGCTATTAGATTGACTTTAGTGTGTGGCTCGTTTGCAAGCTACAAGGGTAAAGTTTCCCAAGCTATATGAGAAGTTCCTTCAGTTTTCCCCTACCGACATAATAATGTAGCCAGTCAGCATGTGCTTCCCCATACATCGCTTACATTTTGCTAAAAACACTGTCTCTCGATCTCGCTTTCTCTCCGGTCTCGAAGCGTTCATATTTTTAGTCTGCTGAACTGAAGTAAAAGCTCTAGTAGAAAAGCAGTAACATGCGTGCATGGTGGTAACAGAGCAAAAGTCCGCATCAAGCCTGAATGCTTTCACTTGTGTTTTGGTACTGCTTGAGGACGGAACGCTCGATTTCGAACCGTTGATCGATACAAAAGGGCTGTGCTGCTGGAATAGGAAAAAGTGAAAGAAAAAAGTGGTATTGCCGCTGCCGTTACCGCTGCTACCACTACTACCACACCATACATATTTGCTTCCATTTTCTCTCAGAGAATAACGTGCAAGCATGCATGATGCATGCATGTGTAAAGTTTTTTCTTCCTTTCTTCTTTCACTTTGGAGAGTCAGTCAACTTAGTTTGGACTGTTAGCGATTACTGAGCCTACACGAATAAACCGTGAACTTTTCTTTCTCATTTCAACTCGACCGCTCACTCCAACATTAGTATTGTCAGTAGTGCGGTAGCAGACAGGAGGAGCACAAGCAAAGTCACTGCCCGTTGTCGACAGAGTGCTGTGTTTTGTTGTGTTTGTGCGTTCTCGCTGGTCCCTGTGTGTGTCGGTGCGGCTCTTCTTTGCTAATATCGACTTTATCAAAACGAAACAAAAAAGAAAGAAATAAGCGGTTCGGTATTTTTTTCGTTTTCTGTGTATATACATTAAAGGAAAAGAGAAAAAACGATAATCAGAAGAATAAAGTTGTTGTTTGTTGCAAAAGTGGTCACAGTTTTTATTTCCACTAAAAGAGAAACTGTTTTCATGAAAGATTACCTTTTCGTAAAAAGAAAGAGAAGACGCATAAAAGTCATATGAAAAGTGGGCCCATAAGCTACTTAGTGCGCTTGATAGGGACGATGGCATTAATAAAACCTGAAAAGGAAATGTCAAGGTGGAGAAAATAAGTTGTTGCTGATGTACTAGCACTGATGTGTATGCCTTCAGACGACGTTTCAGACTTGCCAAACACACAGAAAAGAAGAGATCATGTAAACATTGCATTGCACCTAAAGCGTGTAGCAGTGAGACATGGAAAGGCAGGTGTGTGTCAAACAAAAATGATGATTTATGCCGGTGAAACATTGAGAAACGTTGTCAGTTTGTGTGGGGCATTTGTTTTGTAAATTATATAGCAACAATCTATGTATCCAATGACAAATATTTACAAATTTCAATAAAGTCTTCAAGAATGGTTGTAACTCAAGCTGTTCTTGTTGTGAATTTTCTCGTGGTTGTAGACTTATTAAAATTATTGTACAAATAAATCACTAAAACTGCTCCCAGATTAGTCCAACACTAAAAAATGTTGGTAGTTTGCAGGTAGTGAAATAAATGCAGATATAGGTAAGGCATAAAAAGTCAAGTTGGATTCTCTCCTGTGCTAAACAGTAACTTTATGTATAAAGTAAATAGCGGTCACTGCAACGATATTTTGCTTCCAGCAAAATAACATAAAAATGAAGCTGACGATAGTTTTTGCTGGGGATAATACATTTATTCCAACAGCGACAATTTGCCCGTCCTACAGACATTATATTTTCTTGTCGCCAATTATTAAAACCTCCTCATATCCCACATAAACTCTGCCAGATTTTGGAACCGTAAATTCCGGTTCAATTACTGTCCTGCAACTCACGCTTCCCATAGCAGCGTAGTGATTTTTCTTGCTCCTTGCCTGCTTTCTTATGGATTAATGACCTGTAATTACCAAGTCAAAACAATCCAAGCAAAAAAACTAATGATATTTACTCTCTGGCTTTGTCATATTCTTGATTTCAATAAGTAAAAGGCCGAAAAGGTCAATAAAAAAGCACAAGCGTAGAAAGCACTTTCGACGAACACTGACACTTGCGTATAAAGTAATGGCGAACAGTGAACAGAAAAGAAGAAACACCTATTTTACTCAGGAGATCAGTAATGAGATTCTTTCGCCAAACAAGGTTGATGGCTTGTAGTAGTCGACGAGCCTAGTCGTTACTTGGTATTTTTCTCTGGTCGACAGGCAAGGAAAGCATAGAAAGCTACAGAGCGTCAAACATTTGTGTGTGCTACGATAATGGAAAAAAGAGACGCATGCACGTGCTTCGGGTTTTCTGTCTCTGGTCAGACTGCGTTGAAGTTTGTTGCTGATTTTCTGTTGTGCGGGTGAAAGTGTTAGTGGAATTCAATCTTTCTTGTACACATATGTATAATACGATCAGTATTTTTGCCAAATCAACATTCATCAACTGCAAACCAAAAACAACTGGCCAAACGGAAAGTCGACCTTTTGAACCACATGGGACTGTTAAAAGGATATTGAGTTAAGCATGTTACCCACGTAGGACTCTGAATGGCGAAGGGAAAGGGTTTTGACCTTTGCATGACTAGTACTTTAGATACTGCTACCATTTTATTTTGTGCTAGCATTACCAATATTTTCATGTGAAAGTTCTCTCGGTAAAAAAACTGCGGGTGTGTAAGAACTATTATAATACACACTTGCACATATACCAGGTTGGATCAATTATACATTTCTTCCCCGAAAACTGTTTTGATAACAATGTTAGTAGGTGGAGACGGAAGAGAAAGCAATGCTTGTATAATAAGCGAAATGAAAAGAAAAGAAAAGAGGGTGATGAAAAGGAAAGTTTTGTTGTCGAAAATTCCTACAAAACCCGTAGAACCGCCATATATTCAACATATATTTGGTGCGCATTTATCATAATAGTGTTTGGGGAAAGGAGAAAACATTTTCCGCCGTCATCATTTTGAATCATCAGTCAATAAGATGTGGACTTCCTTGTGGGTCTTTCTTGGGATACCAGTGCTCTGTCTTCAGGGTCCCCAGAAAGATGAGGAGAAAACCAGAATGTGGAAATTACAGTACGTTGACACTTTTTTATTTTAACATAACAGATAACAAAATTGGATTTGGTTTTGTTATTTGTTTCATAAAAAATGATTCTAATGTCCCACATTGCATCTTATATACAGAGTGCATCAATACATTCATTTAAATATTATTTCAAAATATACTACTTGTATATTATTACTTATCCTACTTGTAGACATATATATGTTCTCCAAAATACTATGCTAAAGCATTATTATTTATTTATGTTAATTATGTTGACGCTTTCGCCATTGGAAGGGAAAAAATGTGTCTAGGAAGTCGAAGGAATAGTTGGCTTTTTTGTTTCAAGCGTTTTCATGTCTCCGTTTCCGACTTGGTCTGAATACCCCTGTCGGACGAGCGACGGATGTTCTTTTTATTTCCTTTCTCTGCCATTCGCTTTTCTTGAGTAGTGGTTTATTGTGAATTGTTCTTTCTGATGGTGATGTCTTTTGTAGGCTTTATGACCAAATACATCCTCTCACGGTAATAAGCAGCAATACTTGACTTTATTGTGGTGATTCTCTGAAAATGGTTAAGTAGGAAGGTAAACAAGATGCCAAAAGCTAAAGCCATTAGTAAACAAAAATTGGATAGAGCATCAGTCGATAACTATTTGTACACATAGTGCCAGATCCATATAAGACATATATATACAAGTAGCGGTTTTGTTTGCGGCTGGAAAAGCTCGTCAGAAAAGAAAGGTTAATGGCTTAATGTGAGGATGGATAAACTTGTGCTTTTATATTGTCTGGAGGTAAGATTCACGCTGAATAACATGTAGCAAATAAAGAGGCTGGTGCATCTTGTCAAAATAATATTTTGAAACTGTCATTCTCTCTCTTTCCACATTCAAAAATCATAAGCTCTATAACGTAAGATGATAGACATTATATTTTGTCGATGCAATTGTGTTATCTTAAGCTATTTTATACTACAAATTGCCATTCTTAATGCAACTAGGTGCATCATTATATTGCATCAACAGATTGTTTCATATAGCGTAGTTTTAGATGACAGAAGGAAGGAAGCGGGATAAATAAGAAGTGCTTCCTGTATTTGTAATATTTTTTCCTGCTTTCACATCTTCACAATTCATGCATAGCTCACAGGTTGTGATAAAAATGTAAAGGGACGATGTATCGCCAGAAGCCCTAGCAACTTGGCAAATATGTATGGAAAATGGTGAACACGCGAGTTTGCTTTCATTTCCGGGTTTATTGACTTCCCCTTCCAGAAGATGTAAAAAGTATAATATCCCTTACATGGTTGGCTTTAAGCTGTAGTATGATGCTTGTTCCAAGTAAAACTGTCTATTTTTCCCTTTACTGACAATGTTTCCTATTTCATATTACCTGATGAGTTTGCGATATTGGTGATGATATCATGGGCTATGAAATTTTGCGCTTAAATGTTGATACTCAAAGAATACCTTTTCAAAGGAAGACTTGCTATTAGCTTGCATGTTATACATTTATCTAATATGTTATGTTATGACCTTATGTTATACATGTTACCATTATAATCACAAGGTTGATCCGGTTCTTTTAAATGTATCATATAAAGCTCTATATATTATAACTTTTTGTTCAGCATCAGCAAAATATATGAGGACTGAGAAAATACTAATGAATTTATGTACACTACCAGAAGGAAACATTCATGGTAAAAACCATTAAAATTTGCTGCTAAAGAAGATAAGAATATAAAATTGTCTAGATTAAAATCATGTTCTACAACTGTCACCGTTAACCGCTAACCATTGCCATTAATTTAACCATCTCCTCAACATTATACGGTTACAAAAAATCCCACCGTGTTGTTGTAACGACATCGTGCAAATTGCACAGACATTACGGTTACGACGGCCTATTTACCTGATTTAGAACTCATTTGCCTGGTTTAGAGCCAATTCGCTTGATTTAAAAATATAGTCTACAGACAGAAAAACAGACAATGATATTTTTAATAACTCGCCTGCAGAAGCAGCAAATAATACTCGACAAAAGAAAGCGATGAATTATGTGCTATAATTAATAATAATATTTAATTAATAAAGTATAAGAAAAAATTCTTTGTAAGCGAATGGCATGGACTATGGTGATGGTACTATATGTATAAACTTTTGCTTTTACATTCCTTCGAGCATAAAAGTTGTACATTTTGTCCTTTGGTTTTGCTGGTATCATTCATCCTTTACCAGAGACGTGATGCATTATTTGGGAGATTGAAGCGAAGTTGCTTTTGTTTCTTAATGAATGTAGCACGAAACGAAGCCTGCTGGGGAACAATATCGTACTGAATTCCTGTGCAACATATCATTTTATATTCATTAGCGTATTACGTTTCCATTTCATCTGTGTATATGTCAGCAACAGCAACATCATCACTTTCACTGTAGAGAATAGTAGACTTGGGGCATCATTTTTTATTTTGTTAATGAGATTTGAGTTGTCTATTGTGATTGGAGAAACATCAGTTACGGCAACAACGGTTATAGCCAAGCCATCAACCGTCAGTAGAACCCCATACTTATTTATCTCCGTAGTTAAAGACTTGAGAAATTATTTTACTTTCTTTTGCAGATTAAAAAATTGGACGGAAGCCTTTAGCCTTGATTTGGTCAGTTTTGGAAATGTAGTTACCAAATATCAAGAAATGCAAGAGGTAAGATATAACATGAATGCAGAAATTTAGCCTTTTTAAATGATAGCAAAATGTATATAAAAAGTTTTCTTGTTAATTTTGCAGAGATTTCAAAACAGTGCTGAATCCACTATCCGCAAAATTGACTTGGAGCAGTTGGTGCAAGAAATGGTAAACCAAACGCACTTAGTTCTCCAGGAAAGAGTAGAAGCCTTAAAAGTAAGTACAAGCTGGAGAAATCCTCTCTTAAATCTATTTTGATATGGATAACCGACTAACTTAATACCCAGTTTTCACAAAGTATTAAATTCCATTCATTGTGATTATGCTTCATTTGGAAAAGAAATTTGGTACCTACCCGTGTGCAATAATTCTATTCATACAGCTATAAACTTATAATATTTTGGTACATTCAAGAGATACATAAATAAATATGCATGCTTTGTCAGTTTCTCATTCACAATCGGAATTTTTGATAGAACGTGAAAGCACTTTCGTGCCGACATCAGCAGCCGCTATTAGGGAAAAAAGTAATTTTCATTCACATTCCTAAAGAATTTTTGCTATTACCATAATTTCCAATGCTAGAGCACGAATCCTCAGTTGCCTGAGACGGAAGCACAAGTAAAGTTTAATCAACGAGAAAGCAGGATAAAAGCAATCATCATACCTTTGCGACCAAAAACGACAACGTCATGGGGGAGTTACTGTTAAGAGCTTGCATGGTACGAAGGGTACAGTCGACATTCTTTACGTCCGAGAGCTGACGGAAGCAAAAAAAGCTTTCGAATAATGGTGGGTGAGCTTAATATTGGGAGACGGGAGACTAGTTTTTTATTTCATTTCTTGACTACAGTTCGGACGTTTCTTTGATGCAAAAGATGCACCCTTACGAAACACAAATTATAATATAAATTGTTGTATAAGGTTTTTAATGAATAGAATCAATGAAAAGAAACAAATCCAAAATATTTCAAAACCCTCACATCAGTAAATTTGTGAAATCGCGTGTACAAAAAGCTTCAACTTTCATTAGTACTTCGTTTGTAGCATCTCTATGGTAGTAAAATCATAAAATCAAAATTCATTAAAGTAGAACTTACGTATTACTCGTATATAAAGGTTTTCAAAAGCATGTTAATTGTATGGCGTTATTTAATAAAAATAAATTTCTTTATTACGATCTCCATTTTGATACCAATAAAAGTAAGCCATGCACAAATGTGGTGTTCTGTTCCAAAAAAAACTTATTACTTAGGGGGAAAGCACGTGTTTTTGTCCAAAAATAGATAGTAAGTACTAGGTAGGTAAGAATTTGGACTCTAACTTGCTTTCTCGGCTCGTACGTGATTCTGATACAATCAATACCACTGTCATCATTCGTGCCGTTGTCGTAAAGTTTACCCCTTTGCTTATTGTCTGGGCATTACTTCTACTGCCGGTAAACCAGTAAGCCATTGTAACGTTGTAAGTAAGGTTAGCAGAATATAGCTAAGGCATAGGCGAATTTTGTTGTTTCGACCTAGTAATTATCGTGCTTGAAAACAAATCAAACAAATCAAATAGTACATCCCTACAATTCTCTATATAATTACCCCTATATTAAAACGATTTTAAAACAGTTAGTTAGTCGTTGTAACGGTCAAAATTACGTTGACCCAAAGAGTCACGGCAACTTATTTAATTGCTTAAAAGCGAAATGAGAATTTCCGATTTTAAATCTAGTGTTGACGTGTACTTAATGACATCCGGACGAACGGGCGGTTGTACCAGAACATTCACAAAGCACGTCAACGCGAATCTTTCCAAGTAACGGAATTTTAGGATTGGGTTGGACTCACGTCATATCCACTTAATCAGCTGAATGTTGTGAATCTTTTCATGTTTCCCATTTGCAAGTTACAACATAGTAGTAGCACTCGAGACCACAAAAAAGCAAGAATGTTAAAAGAAAAAAGGGAGAGAAAAAAGTTATGCTTTCCATTCTCTCTTCTGTGTAGCATCACTTCTCTTGTCATTTATTAGTCAGTAGAGCAGTCAGTGGAACATGCGATTTTCACTGCATGATGCAGACACAAACAGATAGAGAAAGTCCGCTAATCTGATACATGCGATGAATGAAAGTAGTAAGTAGTCAAGTAGTAGTGGCTTTAAGTTGATGAGAATGATTTCATCCTGGCTGACGAGTTGAAAAGAAAAGCTTTCTAGGATGGATGTAAGCAAGTGCCTTCAAAGTGAATCTGTCTACAGAGATAACAAAAAAACGCCACTTGTTCCATTAGGGAGTTAACGCAGAAACCGTTGGAAAGGGAAGCATTGGCAGGAAGTAGTGATAATATTGACGTATCATCATGAAAAGCAAAGGAAAGTATAGGTAAACCCAGTTTTGGATGGGAACACAATTTAGTTATCCAGAAAGGTAAAAAGTAGGAAAATGGGGTTCCACAACAGGCCATCCCACATAATATTATTCATTCATCCATATGAAATACATTTTGTATCAGAACTTCATGATTTACGGTCATGAGTAGGACCTTTCAGATCGGATAGCTCATTAATATTGCAGGTTGGCTCCACTCTGGAAAATATTAGGCTCCGAGTTTCCGTCTTGGCTGTCCTGTAGTTTTATTTTTAAATATTATGCCCTATACGCTATGTAGGTATATTCACACAAAGTTTATAAATGGCATACTCGCATGCAATAGCTCTGATATTTTTGCTATATAAACACTGAAGCAGAGATAAGTACACACATTATCCACGGTTAATACAACTTCCAATCCAATCACGAGCTTTTCACGTAAATTGCGTTTAGCCTTTAGTAGAAATGACCTAGAGGATGAGCAGTAGAAATGGTGAGGTCTGCTCTTCTTCATTCGGTTTCTCAAGTCTGCCAGAATAATGGAGTGATTTCAAAATAGATAGTCTTTTCTATTTCACCCCTTAACATCTAGCAATTCACGTTTTATTGGTTTTGGCTTAACCTCGAAAAGTCTCGTTGTCGACTATAGTGTGGCAGACATCTGATGTGAAAGTTTTCGGGATGTAACTATGTAACGGTGAAATTACTTTGACTGCATGGTGCTGAATAGATAATATTGTTAGTTTTAGCTTAACATCTACAGTGCTTGCAAAACAGTGCCAGTACAAAAGGCTCATTTAATTCGTTTCTGCCATGCATACATGCATAGTACCCAGAAGTACCAATCATTTTGTTTCGATGATGATAATTGATTCCTTTTTGTATAGTTTAAACTTATACCCTTTTCTCGATTTACTAAAGCTTTTTTTAATTTGTCGTGTTTTTCCATTTAAAGAAAATAATGAACTGGGCTGAGGAAAAGGCAAAGGAGCACTTTGAGAAGAGAACCACCCGCCCAAAGCCAATTGCAGCACCCCGTCCAATAATCCCAGAAAATTATGTGAATGCCAAGAAAATAAATAAGGGGTACATATCTGAAGAGGATTTCGATGAGGAGGAGGAAGAAGCGAGTAAAAAGTCAAATAAAGACAAGCTTATTACACAGCATCATGTTCTTCTTAAGGGGGACGACTGGTTTGGTACCGATGTCAACCATAGTTTTAGTTCTGTTCATGTTCCTACCAGCATTTATGACCTACGTAAGTACTACGGTTTTAAAATGGTTTTTACTTTCTTTATGACATGTATATGCTTCATGAAAATTGAAATAAGATATGACATAGACAACGATAAAAAGTTTACTTGATGTTTAAAAAAGTGAAAACGTATACCTAAGTAAAAATCAATAAAAGAATTAGTATCGATTTGCCATTTCCCAGAAATAAAAACAGCACATTTGGTCTCTTGGTCTGAGTAAGCTGTTTACTCATAAGTAGACAAGTAAAGTCGTAATAAAATGTTAAATTTTTGTTTATATCTTCCTACTTGTTAAAGTATGTAGACATGTATACAAGTGATTAATTTAGATATACATGTACATTATTTTGAGTGAAAAAAGCAGAGGTTATTTTCCAAGCAAAATGTGCTTCTCAAAGAAAGTTATTATTGGTTTTGTAGGGTCTCGTTGTTTACGTCACGTTTGAAATCAGCGTGCTAACTTCGTATTATTATATCATTGTAACAGGAGAAGACATTTTAGATGGAATCTCGTGGACTTCAACCTTAGATGTGCCCTTTAAGAAAAATTTTGAAGAGAACCCTACTCTCCTCTGGCAATACTTTGCAAGCTCGTCCGGCTTTATGAGACAATACCCCGGTAAGTCAAAACCAAACATGATTTCCGCTCGAGGTTTTTCTCGGAAGCGCATGGTTTAGCTTTTCCGTATTTATGGGCATACAAAGGAAAATCGCAAAACACATTCTGTGGAGAGAGGTCTACCTTAGAATTTCATCGACACTATAGATTAATGTATACGAAGATATGCAATATTAGGTATGCATACGTGAAAATAGGCAAGTGGTCCGTATCAACGTAAAAATAAAATAGTTTACCTTTTGCACAACATTTTAAAGGATTTATCTTATGCGAGTGTATCTTCTTTCGGGATAAGCGTTTTTCATGCATTTCCCATTATATAAAAGTAGTTTATGGCTTTATGTGCAACCAGGAAAACGTGGCAGCGTCACTGTGTCGCTATACATTTATCTAATGTTGCTCCATAAAAACAACTCGTAAAGTCAACCTGGAAGCAAATCAAATGAGAACAGAAAGGAGACAAAAACGTGGAGGAAAAATGACACTTGATTCATATATGCAGCAATGTATACAAGAAAAGAAAAGACACTCAATGCTATAATATGTAGATTTATTCCCGAAATGTTCTGTTGAGACAGGTAAACATAGTAGTTTATATTTTAAGTTTCGTAATACCTGAGTTTCCTTGATCCCATATGCCTCTTAGTAATATGGAAGCAGCACAGTTAGTAGCGTTGTCACAGAGCTCAGCATAAAGCCCCTATAATAAAGAAAAATATCGTGTGTTCTAACGAAAAAGTGGATAAAAAATAGTTGATAGGTGGAAATGGTAGCACAGGTATATAAAGATACCGGTACGAAGTATTCTAAGGAGCTAGACTATTCTAAAGTATAGAGGAATAAACTTTTCCAAAAAATGCAGTCATTGTGATATTATTTTTTATAATTATATAGTCTATACATGTAGATTATAGATTTTCACGATACTTTCATTTGAATAGCTTAGATGTAAAATTATTATGCATTATATGCCAAACATAAAAAGCTTTATGAGAAACATTAGGGAATAACGAAATATCGCGCATTTTTTCTTTATCATACCGAAAATGGATTGCGATACATAAATACTTTATGTGTTTTACCTGTTTCTCTTTTCCCTTCTATACGATGTACCTGCCTTCCAATGATACTTGCTAAATACTTGGCCTGGATGCTAAACCCATAAAAAAATATGAAGCAAGTAAATGGCCAAACGACAACTCCGACCGTCACAACCCTGACATTTATGACTGTCGCACGAGGCCGTGGTATACTGCGGCTGCCAATAGTCCAAAAAATGTGGTGATTCTTCAGGATGTTTCGGGGTCCATGACGGGACTCCGAAGGGAAATAGCGAAGCATGTCATCTATACTATTCTTGACACTCTCACGGATAATGACTACGTATCCGTGCTGAATTTTACGGATACCACCAGTCCAGTTGTGCCATGTTTCAAAGATGACCTAGTTCAGGTAAGAAATGATAAAGCTACATTTTCATTCAAACTTCACAATAAGAGTAGGAAATTTATGAGATGCTCCAAATCAGCGAGTTGACTTTTGTCACCACGTAACATTTAAATTTACCTGAGGTACCCGTTTAAGTATAGGTTTAAAGTTAGTAATTAAAGTTTACCTTTAATAAGAAACAAACAATTACAGTTAGCTATCTCAATTGCAGATATTGAGAAACAAATTTAGAATTTCTATTAATGTATGACTCTGTATTTTAAGATGACTAGGTCATGTCACATCGAACTTGTCATTTTAAACGTCAGCATGAGTTCCACGCAAACTATTTTCTACATATACATGTTACACAGTCCTAGTGGTTTGGTTGCTGTTATCCTCAGGGAGTATGAGAAGTTTGCCTTTGGTCCAGAAATAAACATAACGTAAAATCTAACAAAGAGATCTGATTGAAATATTATTTTCAAACTAAATGCTTACCGGGTGAGATCATACATATCTTTCTCTGGAAAGTCTTTGATCTATCCACTTTTGAAAACGGTGATGACAGAGCAAGTTTATGCGATGCCGACTTGTGGTTAGTTTATAGCAGGGAAAAGATTATGAAAATAATGTAATTTGATCGTCTCGATTGTGAAGAGGATGTTGTACTTTTATGTTGAACCAGCGTACCCCTCTAGATAAGCCTCGTGTGTAGTCTAGAATACATAAATCGGTAGACATGTGTAGACATACATATACGTACCATCATCAACCGTTCCAAGAGAAAGTGAAAGACCAGCTTAGCTATATAATGATAATGAACATGTGAGGCATACGTAATGTGATTATTCGGCTAGTTGCGGAGTCATCAAAAGCTACGCTCACTCACACACAGAATTCTGACGAGCAAGTAAACTGAAGGAAAAGGAAAGGTGAGCAGGGACGAAATAAAACGAAAGGGAAAACGCAACCATAGCTCACACGGCAGATAATCATGAAATTTCTTATTCATCATTATATAATGTACTTATTCGCGTGTGATTACTCACAGGCTAATCTGGAAAACGTGAGGGAGTTCAAAGTGGCCCTGGATCAAGACCGAACCGCAGGGATGGCCAACTTCACAGAGGCTTTAACAAGAGCTTTCAACATTTTAGAACGGGTAAGTAGCGCATCAGGATAGGATGCCAAATATTTTATTTCGTTATTCATCATTCCAAAGGGCAGAACAAAATATACTTTGAAGAACTACTTTAATCCAAAAGACCTACTTTTGCATTCCTACAAAAGCCTGTCAACATGATATCATTGTGAAGAAATAGAAAATAGAGATGGATGCAATGGTGCGCGTTTCACGATTAACGCTAACACTACACATAAGAATATTCTCCCTTGTCTGGTTACCAGACAGCTAGAACATTCACCAGACCATGGTATCAACTGAACCAGTAGGGTCTATTGTATTCGTATACTACTTTTATCTCATCGTAGAATTTCTTTTAAAAAACGCTCAAAGTAATACGATGATACAGTTTCCAGCATTTGATGACTTTCACCATGTGCACTATATGTAGCAAAATGTAAGATCTTGAATCAAGATTCATTTCATTATTACTCAACAGTCACCAGTAAAATGAAGTCTGGTTGTTACGTATAAATAAAGTTATGCAATATTGATAAACAAAGGATCATTAAAAGTTTTCGCTAGTTTGCTCCTTTAGTCTTTAGTCAACCGACCAACCGAAACATGATCCTTTTCCGCTCTCCTAATGCATAGTATGCATGAAAACATGTATTAAAGTTGAAGTCAAGTGGTATATTATGCTATTATATATCACGTTACACCGTACGTTACTGTACTGATCAAAATTTGCGCTAGTTGATGCTCAGCCTTGTGTTAAAATCTGGTCTGTGTGAATATCTAAGGGCTCTATATTCATGCTATACTTAATCAATGAGATTCAAGACTGAATGAATAATTAATTAAGGTACTTAAAGCGTACACCTAGTCAAACTTCTTGGCGTTTCTCTGAAAACATGCCTTTGTTCTATTCACAGCTTCACGTTTAACAGTCTCAATCATTATAGGAATAGGAATCATTACCGGGAAACGTTTCTCTTGCACTCGTATGAATTAGTGAAGAGTGTTAATTAGTATAAATTGCCGACATGAGCAAACATTAGGAAATAAACTTGAAACTTATTTATTAAAATGAATTGTTGTTGACTGGAAATTGCGGTGAAGAAGAAAAGTTGTGATTTACATAACATTTCTTTCGGTTTATAGAACAAATCAAGTACAGCGAAGAATAATAGGACCCATTAATTATGCTCAACCAACTTTTAAAAATACATTTAAACTAATTGGTGAAAGTTTTTGCAATTTGGTTGATTAGTGTAATATGACTATATGATGACTACAGTTAAAATATATAACATTATGCAATATGCAATGATAGTTGCTGTTTTTCAAAGCATGTTTTGAAACATCGTTAACTGTTTCGAGAAGAAAAAATAACTTTAAACAAAACGGCAACTTACAACTTATTAAGCAATGTTTTTTTCTATTTAATATAGCACCGTGACGTAGACCGTGTCGACTCAGGTATGCATTTTATAAATTCTGTTTCTACGCTTAATGGACAAATATACTTTGTTATGTAAGGTCAATTACGTATGCTATTTGTGATCATATCATTAAAACTTGACATGTTTGTTGACTCATGCCCATTTCAGCAAACTGCAACGAAGCAATAATGCTCATTACTGATGGAGCACCTTACTACTACGATGAGATCTTCCTTGACTTAAACAATATGAATGTATCCGAAGGACGAGGACGAACGAGAGTTTTTACATATCTAGTTGGACGGGAGGTGACTGATACGAACGAAGTTCTATGGATAGCATGCAAAAACAAAGGTAAACGAATTTTAAATGTTTGGTTTTCTTGCAGACATAAAGTTGCTACTTTTTATTTAAAACTAACATGTAAATATAAATCAATCAACCACTGGTACTACGTAGTGCAGAATAAAATAACGTTGTGTCGGTAATTTTTGTGTTGTTGAAACCAAGAGTGTTTGAAATGCAGTTTGGCATAAAAAAAGCAAGTTTGAAGTTTTGGATTATCGACCCAATGTTTGTGCGAGCATTAATGGTGCATACTGCAGGCAGACATTAGCAAGCAAACTATAATGTACTAAACGGACAACATTCTAGCAAAACATAACATGACAATAATGGGGAAACTAGAATTTTGAAAGTGTGTTGTGGCGAGACGTTGCATGCTGTTTCATCCACGTTATATAACCCCATTACACCGACTGTCATAACTTTCATGAAGCATCGTCGCTACTAGTGAAATTGTACTAGTAGCACAAGTATTCCGGGTTTGACTCTGCTTATATAATAAGGTTGACGCGAAAATGCCATAATGTTCTTATTTTATAGGCAATGCGTAAAGCATTAGGACTACACAACATATTCCTTTATGCGACAAAACCCTTTCTCCTCGCGAAAGTCGCTTTGCTTTCGTTTACACCCATTATCCTTCAGCATGTGAAGAAATTCTTATATAGAAACTAGAGAGTAGAGAGCTGAAAGTTATTCATGTGGTGCGTGTTCGATTACTTTGTTCCTTTCGTTGCATGTCTTAAAACACGAAACGTGTTTTTACTAATAATAATTGCACACACGAATCCCTTCTTAGTTTTATTGCCACACTACGCCATGGTCTACATTTATGTAGAAAGCACTCTACAAAAAAGAGGAAGTGGAAAATCACGAATTGGTAATTACTTAATTCTGTATTAAAAATCTTTGGTTTGTGTTGACCTTCGGCTTAATGTCAAGCCAACTAAACGTTAATACTTTGGAAAAATTAATATCGGCGAAATGAAGTTTGCTCTGGTTCTAGTTTATGAAATACCAATTATGATCATGATGCACCCACTTAAGCTTAATTAGAAAAAACATCATACGAATGCTAAATACATACGGAACCAATTTAACCTAGGAATTCTCTTATCAAGAAAATATATTTTTAAAATAGAATACTTTATAATGTTTGTATTAAGTAGTTTATTTAAAATGTTGAACATCCAGAATCCAAGGTAACTACAATTTTGTCCAACACACACCCTTGGTGAAAGTCGATTGTGCATACATTACCATAGTATAGTACACGCACATAGTCTGCATTGATTTTTAGTGAAAGCTTATAGCAATTGCCACAGACCAATAAAATTATGGGTCAGATTCGAAATTAAAGCATGAATCATTTACTTAAAATATTTAACTATATGAAAATAGTAACTAGTATATTTAGAAAACTACTTTTCACAGAACCGATACACATTCACATTGCTTCAAAGTATAAGCGGCATTTGTTAAACGCGATCTTTATCTAATCCTGTGCTGCAAAATATGGCACTGGAAAGTGTGTGATGTGGATCTGCACTCGGCGCGTACTCATAGTAATAGTAATATAAACAGATATACAGTGGATTTTTTTAAGCTATGCATTAGCACGCCCATAACATGTGTTGGCGTGACAGCGCCTGCGGGATATAGCACATAGTGGTTGCTTTGCTACGCGTAGCAAGCGCTGCTGCGGGACGGCGTGCTAATGCATAGCTTAAAAAATTCCACTGTACTTTCACCAAACCTTCTTTTGACAATTTAAAGAAATAAAACAAGTTCTTCAGTCTGTTAATTCGCTGATTTAAAATGTTACCTAAATGTCCTTAAATCTCATCATGGTATACAATTTGGCTTGCAGACTTAACACAGCCAAATGCAGTCATTAGTCAGTGTCATGGAATGATATATATTATCAAATAGAAGAATGCTTTTCATCTTGTTAGCAGAGAATGGGGAGATCTTTGGAATCTCAGTTTTATCTTATCAACTTGCCTGACTTTATATAATACAGTAACTTTATAAATAATGAAATGCATATCAAGGACTTTTACTTATCCTACTTGCCATTGTCGTAATAATAATTGTGCGGTGGAATCACCAAAAGAATGATATATGCTACTGCGATGTGGTATTTAACTAGAGAGAATGAAGGGAACAAGTCCCCGTTTTGCCGGACTATTTTCCCTGGTATTTTTTTACCAGCGAACATTTTCCCCCGACAAGTTTTTCGCGAACATATTTTTCCTCTGGAAGCAAATTTTCTCCGTTAAAGGTTTCTTCTACTTTTATTTTTAACTGTTTGCCATCTATGCATAATTTTTTAGTAGATTTAACTTAATTTGTTGACCAAATTAATCGATTTTTAGAAAACCAAAATAATACTTCTAAGTATAACACAGGAATAAATATCCGAGAAAATGAAATTTTAGGTGGTGAAAATTTGTCCGAGGAAATTTTGCTGAAAGCAAATAGCGAAAAGTGTCCAGGGAAAAAAGTTCAGGATAAGTGGTTCTTTGAAATTAAGTCACCAACCCGAAAAGCATGTAGGATGCAGCAATAAGTTCTATATTTATCCCGTTTCTTAACTGATCTCATGAATCTCTTTTTGTGACAGTCAACAAGGACAGCTAGCTTAAGCAAGTCATTGCGATAGCTTAGCTACATGCATACATTGCTAAAAGTCGAAATCTCTCCTTGAAGTAAGGAAACATTTCCTGGCTCCAGACAGACTCGGGTTATAAAACTAGCTACAATATGTATAGGTATGCGTATTATTCAAGTTTCTGAATATGTATGCGTATGCTAAATATATCTGTATTTTAAGTGAAATCTAATGTTATGCGATTCTATACACAAAACTTGCATGAGATTGTCACACCTCCTCTAATTTGCTTGTAGAAAAGCCTTTAAGACTTTCACTCTACAGTATTAGTAGGGTATGCTGCTGTCATTCTATAGGAGCAAAGCATATAGTATGCGCAATGAAGTAGTAGAATCGTCCTCAGTTCTCATTAATTCTCGATTTTGACCATGCAAGTCACAGTCGCATACTTTCCTTTCATTTTCTCACAGGCTTGTTTAGCCAAGACGGTAAATGATTGTTGAGGATGGTTTGAATTTCGTATTTAAAGGACAAAAACGCTCCCAATTCGCATGCTAAATTTCATTGTTCCTGCAATAACGCCATGTGCCAATGTTGCACACATGACACAAACTTTATATATAAGCTGATACTGTAGCAGAAGAAAAGCAGACGAGGATGGAAATTTAAAATCTTACTACCTCAGTAGTCTGAAGTATAGCTGACATCGAAATACTCACCAGCATACTCAATTAATCCTTGAAACTGAGTCGCACCATGGTATGGTGAAATTTAAGTACATATAGTGGAGAGCTGCCCCGAGGGGATCGGGGTGGTCTAGGATAAAATTGATACAAGAATATTGATCAATTATCCCTTTTCAAAGCGTTTCATCTTTCTTGGCTGGCAAAAACGGATGTCATTTTAAAAATAAAGGAATTTATTTCCTATATAAGCATACTTGTGATTTGAAAATGTTCAATGTTAATCGGGGTCGATGGAAAATGTCAGGAAACTGTTTTTTACCAGACCGAGATGGTGTCCAGAAACCGTAACCAGAAAACGGACTTTGAATATCTTGTCAGGGGAAACAGGAGATTGAGCTGTGGAAGGGGGAAGAACGGAAGGCTTATACAGGTTTGAAATGCAAACTCAAAAAACATGTTGAGGTCTGCTTAATAAACGAAAATGTCTACTGTATTTTAACGTTGTGCCATTTCCATTTCCGTTAATTCTTGTATGTATAAATTGCCAAGACTACCCTCACGCAATTGAATGTACAGGTTGTGTACTTAACGTGAAAGAGTATGATCAAAAGTGTCATGGTATAACGTAGAACATGTTGTTTATTTTCAATGAAGAAACGGGTGTACAAAAAAGGACCATGAAATGTATGGAAATGGAAAAGAAGAGAAAGCAAGTTTGCTAAAAAGTCAAGACAATTCCCATTTCCTCACAGTGTGCATGTCTCCATAATAATCAGAAGGAGGAAACTGCAGAAAGAATCCGAATTTTCTTTCCCTTTCAGTTTTTTGACGGAAAAAGGAAGGATAAAACTTTTACATGGTATGAGATGAGCGGTGCGAGTCCAACCCTGTCGGTCCCAGTGTAAAGGAACAAGTGAACGTGACATTTCCCTTTGATCCCATTTATTTCTGCATCGTCATCTCAAAAGTAGTAATGTTGTATATTGCAGGTTTGCATCATCATCACAGAAGTTGTAGTTTTGTCCACACTCCATCCATTGAGAGTAAAAGTACCTCGGAGGAAAGTTAGGTATAAATTCGTCACTTGAATTTGTACTCAATAAATGTTTTGGTACGTAGCGGTAGGTACATTAAAATATAGATAAGTGAAACATAGTAAGAAGGTTTGTAAGAAAGTAAAGTTCCAATATAGCTCAATATGGTTTGTGTATAATATATATTGACTTTTTAAACAGAATTAAAAAAAAAATCTTTCGAAAACGTCGTTGTTTTGTACTTAAAAACAATGAAACCAAATTTTTCTCGCTTTTCAATCTAACAATTCAGGTTTTAAATTCCAAAGACGCCAAAGCATATATTAATTTAAAGCGTTTTGAGATGGAAGTCTATGATTATATGAGACCGACTTCAACATTCATATTATGAAGATACATACGCATTCTGTATTATACAGACGACATGACCTGACGTAGTTCACTTAAATAAAGAGATATTCTATTCTAGTTAATGTGATTTGACACAAACAAACTAGTCCTGTTAAACATGTTCCAAAATAAAATAAATACATACATACCTGATACATAAAGTAAAAGTAGGTAAATAACTTTAATGCTGTTTTGAGACCAGAATAAGTTTATATACAGGATAAGACAAAGGAAAGAGTTACGATGATCGTTCGACTTTCATTTCCCAATAGGAAGTGATACTGTAGTTTTCTCATTCTGTCTTAAAACATTAAGGTACTTTTTATTGTGTTGGAAAAAACAAAACAACACAACTGCTGAACCAGCTGAACCTGTATTTTTTCACACAATGACAATAGGTCTCATAAAGTTCGCATACGCAAAGAAGATACATGAAGGTAAACAGAGGTGAAGGGAGCTTTTATGAGCACGAAAACTTAATGTAGCAAACCCCAGGACAACACACAATCCAGCCATAAGACGAAGCCGCCAGCAGTAGTACAAAAATACCAATACCACCACAGAGCACCACCATCACCACACCACTACACTGCCTGCCTTCGTCGTTTTAGCCATATTCTTTGAAGCGATTCTAACCACCACATTGCTTCATTAAGATGACATTTATCCGCAAAATCTGGCAGTCAAGAAGGGGGAAAGGCAAATAAAATATTTTGTCAAGTGATGAAAATGAAAGTAGTGCTGTAGAAATATGTACAGTCAAGTATTCATACTTGTATTGCTATATATAGTTTACTACAAACGCAAACATGTTTAGGTTTTATGTTTGTTTTGATGTCTGTACCTGATGTGTGGCAAGTGTATGATGTTTGAATAGTATCATGACTCCAAGTTGAGTAGTCTGGATCTCAAACAGTGCAGAATACTCTCTCTTACTCTTGCATATTCACTACGCGTCTTAGAGACATAATTTACTTATGTTGTAGATATTTTAAAATTGTTAATTTTTGCTATATTTGGCATAATAATGTGCGGTAATACTGATATAATAATTGTGATTGTATCATATACCCTTGCCCTTTTTGCATAAATGCAGATTTTCTTTAGCTTCGTTGATGTCGGGGTGACCCGAGTCGGTTGATAACGGGCGTTACTTGCTGTTGACATGGAATAAAAATGCCTGAATGCCAAAACGTCCCTAACATTTAAAAACTATACTTATACTACCATAAACATTCACCAACTACAACTACCCCCTACCATACTTCCTAAGGGACATCAAAGCATTCGACTGAAAATATTTGTACTTCCGCAATTACACTACGTATTACGAATCATTTTAGTTCTACGAGCTACGAGGAATACTTTTTAGTACTTGCGCTATAAAATGTGTACCATGCAAAATAATTGTTTTCATAGTGTTACTAACTGCGGTTTGTTATGGTTACACATTAAGCTAACTTTGATACTTTGGTTTATTCGTAATGGCAAGATTGTGAAAGAGAATGAAAAGCTTATTGTCTGAAGCTCTCGTGCTTTGTTCACATCTAAGTTTAGTACAGACAACAGAGAAAGATTGGAATTTGGAAAGCAAGGACTGATCAACAATAGTAATTATATATTTATTAATTGTTTTTCCGCTACAGAAATGAGAAAGTCAGTAAAAACTAATCATCTTTCTCCTGTATGTAAGTGTAAGGAATAACAACCCTTTTGAGAGACACTGTATAGGTTTTGACATTTGACTGCAGAATGAGTTGCATTGATTTTCCATAAAGAACCAGTTAAAATCATTCGAAAGTTTTAACTTTGAAATTGTAGTAAATGGTAGAGTGTAACGAGTTTGTTTGCGTAGGACTAATTTCACTATCATGCATGCCCATGTCCTGGGAAATAAAAGTGGTGATATTAGGCACACAGCTACACAGCAATACTATAGGGCATTGTAAAAAGCAGAGGTAACGTGGTCTTATCGTGGTTTTTAGGCAATTATTACTCCCACATCACAAATGTCTTTCCTCTTTTATGTTTACTGGGTCATGAATGCATAAAAATGTAATTTTGACTTCTGTGAAAACGCTTGTAGTAGTAGTGGATGGTGACGGTAAACAACTGCACTAAAAACGCTGTCTGAACCTATCTGTTCTTCCTTTTTACACATTCATTCATCGTTCTGCCTTGCTGACTGTTTTACCCTACACTACCGAGCTTTTAACATTGTGTGGCAATTTTGTGAGTTTTCTAGTTTGCATTGTGATAACATATATGATGATGATGATAGGATGTATTGTGAAACACGAATGACGGGGTAAATAAGGTACATCACTTTCACGGTATCTTTTCCCTCTTTTCTCTCCCCTGTTATGGTTATTGGCATTTGTGCAAATATTAAAGTTGAAGTTGTTAGAGGGAAACGGAATGGAAAATTGTATATAGGCAACACAGTTTTTGGTCCACATTCGCGATTCTGTCAAATAGGCTCATTTATGAAGGAATAGACAATAGCAAAAGCCACTGTCAACTGTGTGAATTCCCTATTGTATATTTTATTACATATTATCATATTGGTAAGTTATACAGAAAGTAGATAGACAATAATATACTCCTGCTGACTGGTGGTGAAAATACTAGTCTCTGTACCGTGTTTCCTGGCTAGAGGAAAGGGAAAGCATGAAAGATAAGAATGATTTACGGTAATTGAACAGTCACTCAACCGTACACGTTATACTTGAAACAAATATAAATAATAACATTTTCTGACATAATATGTATCTACAAGCTGTATATTCGTCGTATTGCGGTATTCAGTTTATTTTCGACATGTACAAGTTGCGATTTGAAAGAAAATGTGCCATCTATAAAGACATGCAGATAATTAAACGATCATACAAACATTCAATATTCATCTTTCATATCTACACAATCACAATTCACATGTGAATTGCATCATCAGTATAAAGCAGGTACTGCACTGAATACCAATAACATTTCGTGCCATTTATAAACTGGGAAAAATCACGGTCCAAGATAAAAGTCCAACTTCAGTAGTCATCGACGAGGAATCAGTTAATGCCATCATTTAAAATGTGACAGTATGAAGGGTGATTATGTGGGGTGACAGGGGCAGTATTGGAGGAAATAATAGTCCAAGAAATTAGCCAGTCAGATAGACTCTTCTGATACAACTTTTATACTCACTGGGAATAAAAAATCTGCTTCATAAAATATCCGTCTTAGTAAAAACTAAACTTTTTATGACCATACGATATTTTTTGTTTCACCTGAATTGCAAAGAAAGTCGTGGCGGGACCCTTCTTTCATTTTACTCTACAACTTTCTCCAATACCCCACGCTACTTAACGCACTACAACATTGACTCTCTGACACCAGGACCGATAATACGTAACCTTGAAGCTAAAATTTGGCCCCCTGTTACCTGTGCGTACATTGCAACTTTACAAAAGCTTTATTTTTTACAATTAGGAGAGGCCAAGACGGTCAGGTTTAGCATCCCTTTTCATGGAAATGGCAACGTGTGCTTTAATCAGAAGTAGTAGTAATTACAACTATTTTTGCTGTAATACTGGCAGCAAATTGTCTTTTATCATTCTAACAGAGAGTACTTTTTATGGCTTTTTCTATCATCCCATCGCATCACATCCTTGTCGTCCTCAGCAACCAGGAACAATCTTAAACATTTCGCATGATTATAACTTACCTGCTGAAGGATACGATAGAGAGCTGCAGTGAACTTTTCTCACTAAACTTGTGGTATTCAACTTTTACTCGTACATCGGTACGTACCTGAATGTAGTAAGTGAAGATTCCAGACAGAGTATGGATGCATTTATGCTCCATATAGGTATCTATTTGATAATAGGCTTGCAGGAGGCCGTAACACCTCGGTTCACTTTCTGTCAACGTAGAGCCAGCGTTTTACGCTTTCGGCATATTATGATGAAGCAAAATGGGAAAAGTAGAAAGTTGTGTGGTTGTACAAGTCTGCAATGCGATGTTCCCTATTTAATGTAATTTAACATGTCTATGAAATGTAGCGGGGCACAACGTAATACAAAATAATGGGAAAAGTAAAATTAAGTAGACTAACGACTAACCGAAACTATAAAATTTAAGTTTAAAGTCTGTCTACAACGTTATTAAGAAAGTTTGATATAACTGACAAACGAAGAAATAAAAAGGTGAGCATGGTTGGATGGTTGAAGGAAAATCAGTTTCGGGACCATGTGTGAAAATTTTTTGATGCGTAAAAGGAATTTATGTGCAAGTTGATTTGCATACGTTGGCTTTGCAATAAGGACGTGTGTGGTAACTAGGCAAGTTTGGCGGAAATGGTTTTCTGCATGACAGAATCCAGGTTATATATATATCAAATGTCGAATTTCCAAGGCGATCATGCTAGCATGCTGTGTATAGATAGATTAGGTATACTCTAAGATAGAATGCGCAATGTAGCTGTGAAGCCAAAACGAGTGTTATAACGATGGTAGATTTTGAAATTGCTTTTGTTATGCAGATTTACATAAAAGTGTCGTTTCTTAACAGTGCAAATCCCTCACGGTTATAGAAAGACATATAATGGCAACGAGAGAGAGAAGAGAGAAGTAGAAAGAAAAACATCATAAATCTAACTATTGCGACCGGGCATAAATTAAGCATTTTGCTAACAAGAATCATTTCTAAACCTACAGGCAAATGGCAGTATCATGATTTGCTTTGCACTGCTTGTAGGTTTGAAATGTCTTAAATCCATGAAAACCGCTAGTAAAATTGCTGCTAACCAAGCATTTGAATTTGAAATCAAACAAATTTAAACTAACTTGAGCACGGTAACCAATGCTCACTGACCAGTACTATCTCCATAGAGTCGTCTCTGCACTTTTTTACACACATAATTGTGAATTTACATTGTGCAAAAGCAGAAATACCGGGATACAAATATTGTCAGTACGAAAGAAAGTAAAAATGCCTTATATTGCTTAGGAGTACTATAAAATACTATAGATCTCAGTCACCTTAGCTTTCACTTTGATTCCGCTCCAGCAACTTACATTCCATTTCCTATAATATTATTTGTTGAAATCGAGGTTGGTTCTTCATTTTCATTTGTTCGCTTTACTTCAGGACAAAAGTTTCTTTGGTCTGAAATGGTTAATTTTCAAGAATGCCTCCCCGTGTTATTTTATCCTCGTGCGTTCCCGTTAATAGACACGGAGAAGGAGGTTAGCTGAAAATGAAATTAGCTTTTAAACTGACGAGGTTTTACGTAAGCACCTAGTAAATCCTTCAAAAAACGAACCATGCCTTAGCAATTCAACTCTTTACTGGCTCATTATATATAATATTATACTCTGATTTATGTACACTAAGTTTCGTATACAGTGCAATAGTATTATAACAGTATATATAGCACAGATTCTGTACATTTGTATTAAGTGTTAAACATCCTGAAGCCTGTGGCGAGGATGCGAAATCATGGGTTGACAAAATATTAAGGATCTTCTTGTATCCAGAGGCTAGCAAAATGAGAAACGCGAAGAAAGTAAGAAGGAAAGGACGGAAATACATATGTTGCAACTTCTCCCCTTAATGTAATTACGTTGACGGATAAACAAGAAAGGATCTCTGTTTTAGGACACATTATAGCAGCGGGTTGCTGATAGTAGGGACAGTTGCAAATCCTACCTTTTTCCACTTTCAACGTATATAAATATTTGGCTGCATACATGCAATAATATGTCGCCAGCCTACACTGTCAACAGGAAGAAATGCATGAAAAAGGGACGCCGGATTTCACCGGATTCTACGTAGGCTACAAAAACACCTACATAGAAAGGGAAACGTAGGTTGCGGTGCGGAGCGGAATGTTATACTTTATCTGTTAGCAAGTCTCCGTGCTTATGCATCTTGTATTTCCTAGAACGGTAATATTTACCTAAAACGGAAAACTGCAAAGGATAGGACACATGCATAACTTTGTAAAACGTTCATGTGTCTTGCAAAGTATTGCGGTATGTATGACTTGGAAAGTTTTCTATCACTGATTTTACTTTCAGTGATAACAAATCATAATATTAAAGTAGCGTAAGCTATTAAGCTGTTTCATATTGAAGTTGTGCTTATATTAAGCATTGGCTCCTTTCTCCTGTTTGCCAATAAAACTATATTCATATATAGTTATATGGTATAAAAAAGCAAAGCGGAATTACAGGCTTACCCTAAGAATATAAAAGTAAATTCAATTTTAAAAATTCACCATTCACCGTACTGTTTAGGTACTTCCAACGCAAGCTTTTTGAAATAATGTCATTAACAGTTAAACATACAACGGTTGTACTCAAAAAATAGACAAACAGACATAAGTAGTTGAATTTTATTTAACAAACTTGCTTCTTTCATAACTAGTAACTGCCCGAGTCCACAAGCGAAATGTCAGAAACACGAATTTTCTACTTTCAAATGTCAGATCCAGTGGAAAAAATGCTATATTCTCCAAAATTTTTGGGATTTGTTGTAGGGTATGGTTGGTTGTACAATAATGAATTCAAAGCTTTGTCGTGTACTTTGAAAACTTTTGCTCCAAAATGCCTTCATAGGACAGTCAAGAACAGACATGTTGTTCATTGTAGTGATACAACAACAAATAACAAAAAACTATAATTATATGATACCTACAAATGTAATATGTATGTATTTAATTTTTTATTTACATCCTAGGCTACTTTGTTCATGTGACAACTTTGGGAGAAGTCCAAGAACAAGTGCTAAAATACCTCAAAGTCATGTCTAAGCCAATGGTCATGGCTCAAAATCACACAGTATCTTGGTCCCGGGTTTACCCCGACGTAGTGGTAAGTCACTTTTCTTTTTACTTTCACCATCCTGCAGTAGACATCTATTTCCCTTATTGCTTTCTTTATGCTTAGACCATCGTCTTTCATTTTTTATCTTTTGTGCTATTTTTTTCCTTTTCTCGCTGCATGTTTCTATTTTGTCTGTAATAGAACACAGGGTACATTGTTGTGCACGCGGTGGCCAACAAAGAAATTGAAGTTTTTCGCTTAAAAAACTACATAAAATTCACATGGCATATATCATGCAGGGCACAGAACAAAAAGCTGCAGCTGTAGTGCAAGATATAAAAAGGTCGTTCAGCAGTAAGCTTGGCAGTAATTTTTTTCTTTGGACAGTTTCTCTGCATGTATCCATGGTGTGGCTAGTGATGATGGTAGACGCGGTCCATATTTCATAACTAGTTTTTTTCTTCGTTTTCTAGGAGACGATGCGGCAATATAAATATGTAACATGAATGGAACGAACCATTTTACATACCCAAATCTAGGGGCCAGCAAGGCTTTTCAACTTTGTGAAGCATTTTAAAAACTTCTAACGGATGTTTTGGTTCACTATTCTACTACCGTTTTTTCTGTTTTGGACCAGGCATATTTAGCTGCATACGAAAAGATATGGTTTCATTGTTCAAAAGTACAAAATGGAAGCGATCAGGTGCTTTGCTTATGGAAGCATGAAATTTTGAGTACTTCCATATTACAGCCTAGTTTGTCTGAAGCGTACATACCTATTCACAAGTTTGACCACTAAATACTAAAATTTTACTGCAGTGTGTATGCGTTTATCTGATTCAATAAGTTTTTTTTGCAGTTTGTGCCATGTCAAGCTATATATTATCACAATGTCAACAGGACAGCGTCCACAAAAAGGCATTTGAAGCTGATGCAACAATGCACACTACGATACACAATCTGTATTTTTTCGATGAAAGCGAACTGCTTTACTTTCACTCGTCATAATTGCAAACATCTAACGGCAAGCTGATACCAATTCTTTGTGGTCACGAACGGTATTGTCTCTCCTTTTCAGCTAATATTCGTTTGAGTGAACAGGTTGAATAGAAGCGTACATGCATACTTCCTAGGTATAGGTGGGTAAATGTAAAGCGGGTGCCTTCAGTAACTCTTTGAACGGTTTTAAACAAAGTGTACCCTGAGCATGTTTCTGCACCCATGAATAATACAATAAGGTTGTATCCTTCTAGATTCTAGATATATTATAATTATATATTTTCCCCGAGCCGTGCACGTACAAAACACGTAATGTCCTCTAGGGCACTATGCATCATTCTATAAAAATGCTTTATACTATATTGTATATTAGGAAACTTCTAATTCTGTCCGATTTCTGTGTACAAGATTACTCAAATACGACTGTGAAGTTTGAAATTCTGTTTTCACTAAACGATTTATATTTACTTCAGTTAAAAATCATTGCTTTATTGGCCAAAGCTGTTTTTTAAAATCCAGTGACGTATAATTTCTTATACACGTTTTAACAAATTCGAAATTGTCTGACCGTTTTAACCAAATCGTTTATTAAACTCCATAACCCTTAATTTTGAGTTTTGTTTTTATCTAAAGATTTATATTCACTATATAGAGACAGTTAAAAGGAGCCATAATGGTAAACTCAAAAGGTAAAAGTTTATGACTATTTCGAATTTTTTCATGTTACACATGTACCTGATTTTAGATTTTTTAAACCAAAGTAATGAATCCGAACTCAGTTTGAAAACGTTTGGCCGTTAGAGCCAATTTGTTGTATTTGAGACGTAATTTTTGAAAACCTTCCTATTTACTACATGTTTGGTTGTGCATATTTGTATACATGATATATAACTAAACAAAAATTTGTGATACCATTATATCGTGGAGGAGGGGAATGTGTGGGAACTTTATGTTTTTGTGAGTCCGTACCGACCCGATTCACGGACAGACTTTTTGTCTTGCCCACGTTTACATTCTACAAAACTGCAAACAATTTTTGCAAACCCGTTTTTCTTTGTCCACCCTACTGACAGCTCACAACTGTTTTCTGTTTCTGTAAATTGCTTGTGATGAAAAATATACAGGATACGAATGAATATTGTGAGAGGAAAGATGGAGAGGGAAAAAAGCAATAAAACATCGTCAAGTAAATTTTATTGGACACGGAACTATTTCTATCGGTGTGTTTTATTGACTGTTTGGTAGATTTTACTGGTAAAAAACGTAACAAAAAAGGTTTTGTATACGATCATATAGTATCATAGATGACTTATTGTTAGATGAGCATAGTGATTCACTATTAGTGAAGCTAGTGCAGATATTGATTTTGTCATATTTGTCTGTGTATCTGTGAGCACGTTACAATTACATGTAAGAACTCTATTGATTTTTAGCCGATTGGTTATCCCCCTGAGGTAATAGGGTAATGTAACCCCCTATCGATATACGCTTTGTAAAAGGTCCCTATTGATTTTGATGAGCCCGATTTGTTTAGCTATACTGTATCAAAAAGTTAGATATAGTCAGATAGACAGGCTCAGCTATGTATTGATAACGTTCATTTTTCTCAGGAATAGCTCATCGGAATTGCGGCTGGTAAACAGACAGAATAATCGTTTGTTGAAAGGGTATCATAGTGCCCCATTTCCAAATGACTTTACTGTCAAAACTTCGTAAGAAAGTCTGTAAAAAGCAAAAAGCTAAAAGTTTGCGAGCTTCCATTTTTTATTTGCACTAAAATTTGGAAATGAGTCTAGAATGCTTCTTTTACCCAACGAAACCACTATAATATGGTCGATAATAAAGTAAACGGGTTCCCTCCAATAGCACACTAGGAAATCAGAAGCTGACTTTTTTACCAGTAGTATGTATCTACAAAATTCAAAAGATGCATAACTCGTCTTTTCGTAGACTAGACAAAATGGTTAGATAAAGGAGCACCATGGAACCAATCTCAATCAGGAAATGCAAATCAAGATAATTGAACTTTTAATTGGTTGTTATATTTTGAATGATAGTTGCGTTGCAACAACCAACAACTTCTAAGAACATACCATTTATAACGCCGTTCTTGTATGTCTTGCATGTCTACTTATTGAATGGAGGAACTAGGAATAACGAATGTCGTATAAATATGCAACTTAAGCTTACAAAACCATTAAGCCTGCGTAAATTGGTACTAGCGGTGGAGAATATAGGCGGGATTGTAATGGTTTGAGGCAACTGGTAATCTAGGGAAGCTTAGTAAAGAGCATTCGTAAAGAATCGCCACGCCAAGCAAAACAACTTGAAAAAACCAAAGTAGAGCAAAAAAGGAATCCGACGTTTTCACTGGGGATCCATTACCGGATTTTAATGGCGTTTACACTGTATGTGTGCATGTGTGACTGTTATTTCTTTATTTCTTTTTTACAACGTATCTTCCAAAGTTGTTGCTGTCGGTGAACCTCCCGCCTCCCTAGTGTGGTTATTGTGTAGACAAATGTCTTCCCATTAAGCAGTACGCAAATAAATGACTGAATCAGAAAGGAGAGAGTGCACGTTTGCTTGATTTTCTCTCTGTGCAAATACATGCAACCTCATACAAAGTCTCCCAAGATACTTGTAATTCCTATTGGGACGAAATTGTATAAAGTAAAAAGGAGCTTTTGGTTTGATTTTACCATGAAAGTAATCCGTCCTGCTTATGGATACTAGTACTATTGCCAACGAAAAGCTTTCTTCCAGTGGTATGCAACAACAAAGGAAAGACCACAAAAACTTTGCGGACCTTTGAGAAATCGGGATTTAAAGGGATCTAAAAATAGCAAAAAATGATAAAAGGATGTAAACCAGGAGTACAAGAGGTACCGTAATATAAAAGTCTAGGTATCTACGAGTAAACTAAAATTAAGGTTTACAGAGCAAGATTGGGAGGGATACATGTCAAGTTGGCAACTGAGAAAAGCGACAAGATTACCCGTCATGTGTAAATCCTTAAAATGCTTGTGATAAACAATATAATTCATTTCCTAACATTTCCTATTGCAATCTTTGGTGCTTAATGTATTGTTAACGGTTCATAATCGCCAGAGTCAGAAATCATACTTTTTAAATGAAATGATTTGGGAAATGAAAATATAACTGACGTACCTATGTATGAAAAATCTATAATCTATTCATTATTCATGTGTGGAATTCATTAGTTAGTAACCACAAAAAATTATATTTTCAAAGGTCGGCAAAATTTAGACAATGTAGTTATAATAAATTAAAGAATTTCCTTAATTAGATCTAAAATATTAAACATATGGGTTGTTTTGTGGAAAGAAAAGCATAGCACAATCAGCATCAGTATGGCAATGAAATATAAATGGTAGACGGGGCAAGTTGTATTGTAAGCACAGGCAAGGCAAAATAGTAGCTATGACGTCGCAGGTATAACTAACCGTTTCTTCTTCTAAAGCATGTAACTGAAAAGATGACAGAAAGTGAAAGCAGAACCCAGAGCTCAATAAAAAACTACATAAATAGGCGTGTTCATGTTCATTTTCAAAAGCGTCTTTCTCAAACTACTGCTAGACAATAAAGCTAGATTTTTCAGTAACGTTGAACGTTGAGTGATGCTTTGTAGCAAGAATAATACCAACCAGGTCAAGCTAAATAGAGGGTGGTATGCCCATAAAAATTTCATTGCTCGTTTTACTTCTACATGTATACATATACTGAAGAAACTTTAAAATTACGCTCCAGTAAAAAGATGCTGGTGCATTAATTCAAAGGAAAAAAGTGCTCATGCCAAGGAGCTCCTTTGGCATATCTAATACATATAAGTGTACGCAAGCACGGATTTCAAAGACTAACGAGCCGTAATTCTATTCATATTCCTGTCTTTCTTCCTCTTTCCCCCATTCAAGTATACTCGAGATGTAGGTCACTTTCATTTTCAAAAAGGGAAGTTTTCGTAAAAATCTTGATAAAAGGGTTGGTTTCTTTACTTGCAGAATATATACCTATAACGTATGATGCTATAATATGCAATTTTAAAAAGCAATACTTCTTAAAGTAGCAATGAAAACTTGTCTGGATCAACATCAATGGTTTTCTGATGTATAGCTGCATATATTTTTGGCATAATTCAAAATTTAATTCATGTTTAAGAAATTTGGTACTATTATATAGATTTCTGAGTAGTTTCTTTCATCTTTTAACATATAGGGAGCAAGTGAAAATTCGTTTAAATTAGCCAAATTTATTAAAAAATAGTAAAGAAAATCGCTCAACATTTCGACCTCATTTATCGACTCTGTTTTCCCTATTGGTACGACAGAAAGCAATAAGTCAATCTTTATGTAAGCCAGTTATGTACAGTAAATTATATAAAATAATACATAAACATCTGCGCGCTTTCTTCATTTATATAATTTTACTATGTGCAAATAACTGGAACAAACGTATACTACCAACTAATTCACTTTCCGTTTAGTAAACAAGCATATCATTTCATCTTTTGTTTTCGTCGTGTAGGGCAAACCTCTAACTTCGATACCTATACTACCCATATAATAACTGCATTTTGTATTTTCAACCTTAGGTCTGTATTTTTCTAGGAGGAGAAAACCAGCAGTAATTTTCAAGTCGTTTAAAACTCAAACGTATGGTCAATTTGTGACTGTATCGTGGATACAAAATATACAAAGGCGTGTGTACATCATCATAGTATTAGTAATACCATACAACGATTACACTTTTTGTTACAATCAATTTTACGAGAAGAGAGCAGGTGTTTCCTATTTGCAGTTATATTTGTCCTTGTCCAATGTAAAAGTTTAATGATACTAAAATAGATACATAATAGATACAGATTTTTGTCTGTCTTAATGCATTGAACACCCGACGACAGAAGAGAGAAGGCAGTTCTGCGTTTGGGCAATTTGTGCAAAACGAGAGACGTCAATTTGTCTTGAACAGCTCGTAGCAGAATCAGCGATTTTGCCAAGTGTTAGGAAAAGGGAAAAATGCTATATAGCGGTCATTAGATTTTATGATGAAGCTAAAGGTTACATATATTATAACACGACCGTTATTGACATACTGGTGACTCGGCAGAACACAAGAAAATGGTCATCATGAGCCTTCGTGCATCAACTGTAACTTTCTTTAACTTTCGTAATATTTTGCTCTGTTATGTGAGCGTTCGGTTTATACAACTACCGACTACAACATTGTTTCTGCTGAAATGATAATGACGAGCTAAAGCAAAAAGCACCAAAAATATGGTATCCTTTATTTTATTACAGAAGTATTAAACCTACATTCGTCTTTCAGTAACAACATCGGTATTTCTTATGTCATGTGATACTTGACGATGTTGATTTAGAAATGCTGGTTTCTGCTTTGGGTATAAGTTTTTCTCGGAGAACTTGGTTCCTTCTCTCATGATACTGATGAATGCTTTCAGTCCAACACCCGGATATTATTATATACAAGATCGCTGCTTTGTTAGCAAATAATGTGTGTAAGCACAAGTGTGGCTAATGATGAGGGAGCCAAGTGTAATTAAGACGGATCGTGCTGCAAGATATTTTCTTTCTTTTTCTCCCAGATAACTGTGGCTACAGCTACGTGCAAAATTGCTAGGGAGTTATGTTATGAAATAAATATAGAAAGGCTAAGGCGTAAAGCTGAGTAAATAAGGAGGAGGATGTTAGAAAAATGGTAGGTGTATAGGCAGATATGTTGTCTATTACGTAGACCATATTATATTGTATATTCACTAATGATAAAACTTATTAGAGCATACATTATATAATCAACTGACAAGTACTTCCAGTAGACAACGAAAGAGACGGCATTATTATGGTACTGCTAACGAGAAGACTGATGAGAATAGAGCAAAAGATAAGGAGACGGAAATCTGTATGGAATAAATACGAGAAAGCTAGCATCCCATTTACACCCGAAGGGTTTTTGGCTACCGGAGGGTTGACTTAATAAGAAATTGAGTACATCCTAGGGCACAATTCTTCCTTTAAGAATCTATGCTGCCATTATTAACGAAAACGAATCTAAATTATGGCTCGTTCGTCACCAACAGCATCGAAAAAAGAAGAACAAATGCTATGTTGAAGAATAGGGTGGAGTATAACTTTTAGCTGATTTAATTACTATGACAATACGGGGCTAAGCGAGACCAAAGCTTTGAAAACGATATGAGAAAGAAAAAGTATATGATATTTGGGGCATAGTGCTTTATTTCGTTTAAGCACATTATTAGTAAGCATGTATCTGATTTCCCCCTTGGAACATGTTACTATGGGTAAAATTAGTTGCCAAGTTGCGAAGCACTGTAAAAGTAGTCAAGTAATAAAATCAGTTGCGTGTTTGTAATCTCCTTCGAAAGGATGTAACTTTTAAAAACAATAAAGCAAAATCAACTTAAACATTTTGTTATACCTTATGTCGTGTTATAATATTGTATTACTACTAACTAATTCGTAAATAGTATTTTTGTTTTTGAGCAATGTTGACGAGTTGAACAGTTCCTTAGGCAAAGAAAGAAGAGCACAACAAAGGTTTTTTTTCTGTGGATGTACTACAAGTAGTACTTTAGTAGGTATATACAACCATATTAAAACTAAGACTTCGGATTTCCTTTTGATATAAGTATTAAAAACCTTATGCTAGATAAGGTTCCTTCTTAAAGATGTAAGCAATCGGTAAAATGGTGTTGTCATGTGTTCTGGAAAATTTTTTATTTTATTTTAGTAAAGTAATTTTGTGGAGAAACCCGAGCCTGAAACCTGTTTCAGTAAATTTTCTAGCATGTCCAAATTATCAGAGGAAAGACATGATTAATGTTGTTTACTTTCGCCGTTTTAAAATTATTTTAAAAATAGTAAATTGTAATGGATTTTTCTTCGGGTGCCTCCGGTTACGACAAAAGGTGTCCCTGGGTGATATATTCAGTTGTTTTGAAATGTAGAGGTTGATGTTTTTCTTTTGTAATTTAAACATTTGTATTCTGGCAACTGATAACAAGTAACTCAAAGAAACAATCAAACTATTTCCAGATAGATGAGTACTGTGATAAAAAATCTCAAAACTATCAAAAAGCTCAACATTGTCGCTGTAATTTCATATTTTGTTAGAAATTTGGCATTTAGAATCTATAAATGTTGAATGTATACGATACATTACGATAGCTATCATGTTGGTAAAATGTTACCTTATGAAAGGTGAGTGGTAAAACCTTTAATGTTGTATTGTGTGGCATTTGTATACATGAAAGTAATTTCAATTTTGCTACACAAAATGACAAGTCAATGAAGTAGACATATCGGCTGGAAGCGCAAGATGCTTTGGTAGGTTAAAATCTGCCTACCAGTATATAATTTTTGTACGGTTGATGGTAACAATAAGTTAGAAGACAAGCTCTTCTGACCATCTCGGATGATGCAGGTTAATATTCACTCAAAACACAAAATGGAAAGGAACATCAACTACACATTATGCATGCATGGGCTTACTAAATATCATAGACATACTGAGGGAAAGCTGCCCATGAGAATTTAGTGGAGGATTACAAGCAACGAGAAGTATGGGAAAGTTATTGTTGATACTTTATAGTATATAGCAACAACCACCAGCACAACTTCAACTAAATCCTATTCCATTCCAGACAATTCTATTTGAAATTGTAATGGATTTTTTTATGTTTTTGTAATGGGGTTTTAAGATTCAATTTCTTGATAAATATGTGGATCGGCAAAATATGAAAAGTTGGTTAGATTTCTTATTCCCAAGCACATTACATCCATAAAATGTTTAAAGTGTGCATGCTACAAAAATACTCGATACACAATCAGAGTATTTCCTGTGCTTTCTTCTTTCCTTTCCTGTGAGCCTTTCTCTGTCCAAACAAGGATGTCTTATCTCATGAAAACAGCTAAATTCTCAAAATCTATGCAAAACTAAAAATGTAGACTTGCTGCGGGAGTGCTGACTGAAACGCAATTAGGGTTGGTAACCCCAACCTCTTCTTTACCTCTTCATCGTTTCTCTGGTATACCATCAATGTCAAAATGCAAACCAAACGTCATTTCTCCTCGAAAAGATACTCATTTTCCAGACTCATTCCCCGCATTGGTGTGATGATGTTCGCAGCATGTTTTCCAAAACCCTTCAGCGGGTCAACGTTCTTTATGGGAGGTAAAAGTCGAACAGCGTTATACCGAGAGATTGTACATATTATTCTTGGATTTATGCTATGCGCCCACAATTTTTACTTATGCTATGACATGCAAAGTGGGTCTTCATCAGAGGATTGGATGTGGAATTGGTTTGTGGTAAATAAAATGTACAACCGTGGTAGTAGTGTGGTGTATGGAACAACATAGTCTTCTTGTTGTTGTTCGTCAAGAGGGACGAACGAGAGAAGGAAGAGGGATTGTTGTCGACGAGTAACAGGCAAGCAAAAGGTCGTGTGTTGTATGTAACATTTCTTCTGCATAAATGAATATCTCTGAGCTGAGGTAGTACACCGAAGAACACAATACAAAATGGAATTGCGAAAGAGATTTCGTGGAAACAGGAAACCAGCATATAAATGCACGCGGGCGAAAGAAAATTGCTCTGCTGTTGACTGTAAATTTGCGATTCCCTTATTGCTGCATGAACCTTCCTCTCCCCTCTCTGCTGGATTTATAAAGTTGGTATTAAATATAAAGAGGTACGTCGAATATATGGACGTGGTTGAAGATTATAAGCCCTTTCGACTCTCTTCTTCTTAAATTTTCATTTAAATGAAATTCCTGAGGATGGAAAAACTAATGTACCTTGCTTCTCCCCCAGTATTTGCACTGGAATTTATTGCATTTTTAGTTATCTTTTGCATTCGGTGGTGGAGTGACTGTTGCGATCTTGCCTGTGGTGAGTAATAATAAGTGAGAGTACAAACCACGTTAAAGTTTACGGACATTGTGGTGAAAGCAAAAATTCCGATTTAAATTACCATTTTATAAAAGGAAAACATAATGATATTTACTTTTACAGCCTTACTAAGGTGAAGCTTTTACCTTTACCAATTACCTTTCGTTCCAGATATTCAAAAATAACTACATTTTAAATAGATGCGAGCAAGAGTTTCATTTCAATGATTCCGAATTTAAAGCAAATAGCAATGTGTTTACCCATTTATATTCAACGTAATGCGCTTTTAGAAAGCACCGATCCACCACCATTGTAATGAAAGTGGGTTGACACTTTGTAGCGTATACAATTTACTTGAGCTACTAGTATATACTCTGAAGTCTGTACACTTGAGTTGGGACGAACCCTTGTTAGCTATCTGTTCTGCAATGTTATCCACTGGATTAGAGTAATTTAAAATTGATGGACCAGATCGAAATGAATTATTTACGCCTGCCAAAGTAGCTTGCAGGGGCATTCGCGCATCAAAGAATATGCCCTCGGAAATGGCGGTCCTACTTTTTTATGGACTTTCCGTGTATCGGAAAGCAACATTCCTAGTTAAAAAACCAAAAACTTGGACATTCAAACCTAATGCCCGTACTGCGAATACTATATAACGGGCTGTACGATGCAATGAGATGGACAAATCTACGCAATTGATCGAGTATTCGACTACTGTCTAGTGTGCCTTGTTTGTTACTTTCACTTTATTAATAAAAACTCCAAACTGTAACAGTAGTAATGTCCGTAAAGGGAAAGTATACTCTATTTATGCAGTGTTTAAGACAAACATGTATGTATAGCAAAGGATATTCCAATTTTATGTGCATCTTCAAGTGTAGATCAAGTGCAGTACAAAGAATACTTCCTATTTTCTACTTCAACTTCTTTTCCCTCCCACCATCTTGAACTAGCTGCTTTTCTCCGTTGTTTGCTAAAACTTTTTTTCGATTCTCTCTGGCGGTGTTTCCTTTTCCTCTTTAGTGTGAGAATATCACTTTGCAAAGACAAACATGATAATACTGAGCGGAATGTGGATAGAGAGCATCAAGACGGAGAGGGAAAAGAATTATATATTGAAATCCCTCGTGGTTTCTCACTACTTCACTATTCAATTTTCCAAACACCTCATTGCTTTTATTTCATCCTGGATACATTTTGGCTGTTTTCTCGTCTTCAGACATGCTTTCTGTGTTCATTATTATATAGTTAGTATACAGCATCATCGACCACTAATAGGAAATCGTAGTTGCAGAATAGATGTATAGTAAATAAATAATTTCCACACTTGGCTTTCTCCATTTTTGCTTGACTTCCTTTGGCAAACAAACAATATAAATGTGTGGGCTTTTGTAAATGCTTAACTTCTTTTGCAACGCAAGCATTATTCTTTTCGTTCAATGTTCATTTTTGATGGTGTTATGACTCTCTTTTGACCTCAAGTGATAATGAAACCATTTTGTGCGGGCATTAAAGATGAAAGAAATCGTTTTATAAAAACGGCTATAGAAAGTCATCTATAAGTACTATATTCTATAGCATATTATTTACATCTTCTATTACATTCAACATTGCTTTTGTAATCTATATGTTCTGTTCTGCTTCGTCAAATGTTTGTTTCTAATGAATAATAAGTAGTGGGAGTCATTTAAAACATTTTAATGGAATTTTTTCTTATTTCAATCTCTTTGTTTCTTATATAGGAAATTGCAGAGTCAGATTGGCTATGGGATGAAAAGATTCGGAAGAAGCAGAGGGATCGAAGCATACGCTACAAACAGTTTCTAAGAAGGGTGGCGAACAAATCCGAAGGCACGGAATTCTACGCTCCAGCAATCGACGAACCAAATCAGAAGCGAAAGAGGGGATGGTCCAACGTAAGGATTTCGGGACAAAGGGTAGCAGAGTTTCTCGATTATGGCATGACCAATCCCACGGAAGATGACCTAAGAAATATTCTAGCTGCTGAGGAGCGTGACGAAAGGGTATGCACGGAAACGCTCTAACTTTACTTCCACTAATCTCATGCTACAACGAAACGAAAACTTTGAGTATTCTATTATGGAATTCATATATCGTCAGAGACAGTGTTAATTGTTTTCCCTGTCTACTATTCCGGCATTTCATAGACAATTATGCCAACATTGGTGGACTTTGCTAAAATGTTTAATATATGAAATATACCTTTCCTAATTTATTGAGTTGAATAGATATAAACTTATTAGGTTCTTCAAAGTTTTTGCGTATTTTTAGTTGACGTAGATAGTAAAGTATAAAGTGGTACACTTGTACATATATAGGTATACATGTATTTTGTAGCTAAAACATCACCATACTCTGCTTACAGACAGAAAATCGTATATAGTATTTCATTGTTTACTGGCTATAATTACAGTTTTGGTATTTATATCATAAGTATGTTGGCGACAACGCACATTTGGCATATTTAGTGTTCGTGTAATATTTATGAGGGAAAGGACTATGGAGTAAGTACAGTCCAAGTTATAAAATCATATGAAGACATACCTACCTTCAACAAATTATTTATGCATTCCTCCCGATAGTTTACACCCTCATAAAATAGACCATCACCGCATACACATACAAAATTATTTTAAGCCATATACACTTTGTTAGTGGCCATAATCACTACTTTCTTTGTTTTGCATGTTTACCACATCAGTCAGGTTCTATTTTCGTGCTAAACAATGTATTTATCAACACGAGACATGCGCATATATAGCTTAAGGGGTCATTTTGACTGATTTCTCTTTGCATTTCCCTTCCAAATACCTAACAATGTTACAGTATACTCTAAAGAAAAATAGCTACTTCCTTGCATAAATTTTATGAAATTGTTTCAATTTATCAAATATACGAAAGCAGGCAGTTATATCATATAATATGCCATATATGCATTTGTTCCTATAAACAAATTGTACGCGTTTTCCTGTTTGGTTAAAAGCATCAGCACTACTGAATACAACAAGCGCTGAAAGAACTTGTCCAAAATAGTGAAAGCAGCAAAGAGAAAAGACTACTACTACCTACTAGTTTTTTAGCCAAATTAAAATGAAAACAAGAGTTACTAATATTTCCTTTTCCGTTCCGCTTTTACAGTGTTGTATTATGCATTGGCTCTAGCCTCACTTGCTTTACCGGAAATTAGTGAAGCAAGTGTGTATACCTGTTCACAGTAAATCATTTGGCTCATAGGAACTAAATGGCAAATATATATGGACACTTTTTTCCTTATTTATTTACCCATATGACGCATTAATTATATTAAAACTTTACTTACTACCAGTAATACAAATAAAAACATTGCATTGTATATAGTATCGCAACACTTAATCATGTTTAAGGAAGAGCACAAGTTTGAATTAGCTGAGTTTTGGTCTGGCACTTTAGAACCTAACAACTAAAAATAATCCTAATTTAAATATCCAGTAAATTGATTGAGTCACTTTTTAGAGCTTTTTCTTATCATTCACACACTTAATAAAGTATATATACTCACGTTTCTTAATATAATATAATATGCTGCCAATTATGATAAATACTTTATTGTTTTTCCGTAAACTGCTCAAGGCTACAAAGCAATTTACAATGCAATGCAAAAATATGCTAGCAAAGCAGCAGCATTTTTGAAAGACACTTTAAAAATAACTACCAACAATTATGACCAAAATGCCGCATGTCTAAACGACTTCTCAAAACACAAGGTGAATACTAAACCTGCAAATACGTGAAATGTTTTTAAGTTGATTTTTTGATCATGCCATGTCATATTGGTTTTATTGAGTTATTGACATTTTGAATGCTAACGAATTTATAGCCACACGTTATTAAGCTCTGGCATTGTATTTTACTATAAATATGCATTATGATAAGGCACAAATCATTAATTTAGCGTACAGCAAGCCATTCACATATTTACACAATTACTGCTTTCTTATCTTTAAAATGAAGTTTAAGACAGGGTTATATTTATTCTTTGTGTTTGCTTTATCTGATCTCTGATGATCATGATCTTAACTTTGTGGCCAAATTGTGTAAATAAACCATGAATTGTGTAGCTAAGACAGAGAGGAGGATATCGGCCTAGATCATCATCATTTGACTACGCAAACCATCCTCCATCTTTAGCTCACCTTAACCATAACCATCCGAGAGCTGAAGCAATCACGCAAAAGAAACTCCAAGAGATGCAAAAGGCCAAAGAGGCTAAACAAAAGTCTGAAGAGGTCAGTTTGTTTGTTGACTTAGTTGAAGAATGTAGTGTTTAGTAGTATAGTTTTAAATATAATAGTGTAATTACTATAAAGTATTTAATTATAGTCCGTTGAATATTTAAATATTAATTCATAGTTGAGTTATTTTAGTCTTCGTATTAACGTTTTATAGAAATACATACTGAAACAAATAATCCCATAAAACTACTTCTCTACTAGTACAAATTGGATACTTTAGACTCACGAACTTTAAAAAATATACTACTATAGTTCCACTAAAAATACTACCAAGTACTTCAACTGATGAAGAAAGAAACAACTTTGTGTTAACGTGTTAACCTAATGAATAGCGTTTTACAACATTTTGACGTGGTTGAATGAATGCTTGATATACTGTTCCTAGTTACTTATTACGTATTCTTGTCTGTGTCTGTGAGACTAACTCCCTACCATTCTATTCCACTCACCCAAAACTTTGCGAATACTTTGATACTTTTCACTTTCAACTTTGAAGGAATCAATTTAGTCGAAGGTGAAAATTCAGATGATGGTGGATCGGTCGCTTCATCACCTTGGTGCTAACTTTTTGTGCGAATAATATTATGCATTTCACGTGTTATATTATGATAAAATGACATTTTTCGTGGAAACGACGGCATAGGCTAAATTCGCCCATTTAGCCTTTATTGTCATGTTTTATTTTACAGTTTAGCTTTGCTTTATGGCAAACTCATCTTATTAGACATATATAAGGCTTTGCAAAATCATCGTTTATCGTTTATTTGGATTCCTTACCTTGTTGTACTGCTGAAGTCTTCCCGCTAATTAAAAAATTACTTTCCTTCAGTTTTTGCACTCAAGCTTTGCATAAATGCTGCATAGTTGATAATCAACTGACAGGCAGGTCGCTCAACTTGCTTTCGCTTTCTAACTTTTCCGTTTTTACTGAGACGTTGTAAGTAAACTTTTCAAAATTCCAGAGTGATTGCTCACTATGCACTATATATCAGAGCAATCTAAGCATCATTAAGAACGTGGTATATAGTTTTGCACGTTTTTGAACATATAATATGAAATTAAGCACTCATTCTGTGGCATGATAATTAAACTGGTATATATGCTCTTAATCAATTTGCGAGCACGTAATTTTTTTTGACGTTGTTGGAATGGGAAATGAAATGTTTGTAAGGAAATGTAGCTTCATGGTTTTGTGTTAATTTGCATGAATGCACGTAGAACCTGCACTTGAATATGCAAAGTAAATATTTCAACTCAGGTGAACGTATTATATCACCATTACTTGCTTACACCCATAATATATACCTAGTTTAGCTTTGGTCTTTACATGAAAACCAACAAGCACGATTAGATAACTTTCATGCATCTCTTTAGAGTATCAACATCAACCCCAATTAATCCCGTCCAAAATTATCGCGGTTTGCCTGCATAAGCTTGCTACTTTGTCTGTGGACATTAGGATCATTGCAGACGTTGTCAAATATAAACCTATAGCAGCATTACTTAAATAGAATCCCGATAGTGTTGATGTGTGTAGTGGGATTTTTGAAGGTAGTTGCAACATATAGTATATTTTTAATTTCGTAGTTAAACATAATCCTTTACATAAAATCACGACATTGTACATAGGAATTTAAATCACGTGCATTGCTAGTTTGCAGTTCAGCTGGAGGTATCTGCATTACATGTCACCCACTGGGAGTCAATTCAAATCAAATTGGTAATGGGATAAAAGCGTAATCATCATCACAAATGATGTGATATAGAGAACATTGTCGCACATTCGAGTTTAATAAGTATATTTTTACAATTGGTACCTATTTATAGGCGCATTGTGCGCTGTTGTTTTAGTAACTTTCGAAACATCCAACAATTGATTTCAACTGGGCAAATATGATTTTCTTAATTTACCGGAATGTGCGAGGCTTAAAATGTTTGGTTACCAGATTTCTACTGTTCGTCGGCTTCGACACTTGAGAATTTCACATTGAGTACAAACTATATGGAGGCAATGACTTGGAAAACTAGGCAAATATTTTCATATAAGCAAGGGAAGAAACTTAAAAGCAATCACAAAACCGATCTTAGACTGATATAATGCAATTTATAAATAATAATCTAGCAAAAGAAAAAATAATGTTTAAATAGAAAAGAATAGACAATGAGCCAATCATTTATTCCGCAAGACTTTACTGCAGTGTCACACAACCGGATATTCTAAGCAAAAGAAGCATTAGTATAGTCCATGTAGGATTACAATGATTGAATCGGAGATTTGGTTAGAACCCATCTTTTCTTGGAGCATGAGCGACAGTTACTACTAAAACATATCATTATCCACACGCGATTTTTCCAGTCGACAACACGTTGGTAATCCACTCCCTGCCCATACATACATGAGTACCCGTTCAGACAGTTGCCGCATCATCATGATCATCATGATAGCCTGGCCCATTCCGAATATTTATGGCGAATGGCGGCAACGAAATGAAAATCAATTTCTGCGGCGACACAATCAAACTTTTGCCCCCTTTTATTCAGCTTTTGGGAATTTTTAAATTGTCAAAATGAGACAAAAGAAACTTGAACTTGATTCTGCAGAGGAGTGGTTCCAGAGCTGAATTTTGTTCCAGATCCTATAATGGATCTTTTCGTTTTCTTCATTCCACATTTTCATTCATCTCTGTACTTTTCGTTTATTTCGCTAGTAAAATCTACGTTTATACATTTCAATATTCTTTAGTAGCGTCATGTCGTCGAATCTGTAAAAGTATTTGATGATAAAGGAGAAAATAGCTGCCAAATCAACAAAGTTAGCCTAGTTCTATATTCATATATAACTTTCTCCGCGTTTTTCTTCTTTTTTCATTTTGCTTTCATTTTATCTTGCTACTCGTAGTTTGGTGATAATGATATAGATCTCGATTTTGTAGACAGGCCAAAAAAGACATGTGACAAGACGCAAAACTTTCTCTAGCATTTCGATTATGTTTATTTCAATGAGGTAGAGATATACACCACCGCCATAATAACGGACATAATGGGAACCTACAATAGTGTGTACACACATCATGTGCCATGATTTATTGTTAAAGTTGCTGGAAATTCAATGAAGTGTACTCGAGTATATGGTGGGTTCCCAGGGAAACTGAAGTGGAATAGTGCTGCTACCTTGAGCACTAAAGTAGACTAGTCGTGGGGAATTCTCTGATTTGCAAGTGCGCTAGAATAGGCTCAAGCAGTAAAGTCATTTTTTGTTTGTATTCCGAGAAATACTGAAAAGCCATACATGAAATGCGTAATAGTTTGTGTCCGTACGTGCGTGTTAGTGGTAGTAGAAAGGCATGTATGGGAAAAGTTAATACATTTTTTCGCAAGTGGGGTTGTACGAAGCAAGTAAAAGTATCATCATGATTATTAGATTTTCACAGATCTCTGCTATTATTCATTCGGGTGCAATTTACGTGAAACTCATACATATGAAGTGAAAGCTCAAACTTATTACTATTATTAGTTTTCCAAAATGTTTGCTATAAGTAGAACCGGTTGCTATAGTACTATATAGTTCAGCCACATATATTTCCTCTTATGTATGGTAGAAATTTAGCTGTCTGGATTTACGATGAAAGTGGATTGAGGAAATACACAACTCGTAAAAGGTAGCATATGGGGTTTCGTATTCCGTTTGTTCTGTTTCAAGATAAATGAAATCAAAATGAAGTTGATGATTAGGATGAGGAAACCTCTATGCTGAGAAAGCGCTGCTGCCAATGAAAATCAACTAAATCAACTCATCATCTTTTCATATCAACATTAGAGAATGGTGATGATGATGACGATAAAAGCAGACATTGTAATATCTGCTACCGAGAAGCACACCACTTTCCTTTGCGAGGTTTCTCCAATTTTTGGAGTAGCTACGTATATGGTTTCGTGTACATTACTCGAGGAAAGAAATTTCTTCAACCTTCAACCCAGTATCAAAATGATTAGTTTTATCATTCATTCAATATATACATGACTGGAGGAAAAGTTTTTTAGTTTGTTTTTGCACTCATCCTATCCAAACACTACACCACCACCCTAATGGCATCTGAGTCCGATCTAGCTTGGCTAACTCCCACAATAAAGATCGACTTTGCGGTGGGACGTGTAACCGAAAGCCAAGTTCTGTGGGCTTAAACGACAATATTATCCCAATGCATAATTTACTAGAGACTCGAGTACAAACAACACACCTCTTGATACCTTAATATCATGTCATATGACTCATGAAAGTGAAAGCATACTAGAACGGACACATATCACATTGCACCATTGAGTGATAAGCAGCTACTTTTGTAACCCATTCCATTTATCATAAAATGCTGTCAGTTGTCCATCAGGTTTTAACCTAATGTACTAAACCCTATGTCTCCTATATCGTAAAACACTCCCATAATGTGGTCACCACCCTCCATGTGACAGAATTAGAAAATGAAATCTAAATTATTGATTAATCAGTCAGGGTTCAAGTTTTAACTATCTTTAATACACTACGTAGGTTTACATATTTTTAAATAATACAATAAATAAATGGTGCAAGGTACAACAATAATGGAACAAGTTATTAATGGAAGATAAACATATTATATAAGCAACAAGTCAAAATCAATTAACTTATCATCTTTCGTGGTTTTACAGATAGATTTATGTTAAAATGCATTAATTTTTACAAAAATTCCGGAAACCATCAGTTTTATAATTATTTTCAACCGCAAAAGAAAAACTATTGTAGTGATCGTATGTTTTGATCAATGTACTTATGCTGAGTAGTTCTCTGTTTGCGTATAAAGCTTTCAATACTTCTAATAAATTGTAAAACCTTACAGAGTACTCTACCTACTGTTTGAAAAAGGCTTTTAAGTAAAGTAGGTGTACATTAGCATTAAAACTCTCAAAATTTACCACACTTTGTTCCCCCATTTATATAGAGGTGATGTTTTCGTAATGTTTTACTTGCTAATACTGTAGTAACTGTATAAAATTTCAGTTGGTCGTCTTCTGGTCGGCTCTAATTAATAGGCAAATATACATAAAAGCTGAAGAACTATAATATATTTTTGACCTTACACCTTTATTGGTATGCATTAATTTCTTGTACTAATACAAATATATAGATCCATTAAATATATAGAAAAGTACCCCTTTTTCGGGGTGCTTTTACCCCTGTTTTAACGAATTACATTTTAAATTGCGGCTAGCTCCCAAAGTATCAAAAAGAAAGCACTGGAGACTGGAGAACGCTTAGAAGAAAAACTCCAGTCTGACAACTACCTACCCTAGTTGGTCTTCCAACTTGGGTTCTCTTCTCTTTCTCTATCGTGAAAATGAAATCCTATTTATCCTTGTTTTATCGCCGCCTGTCTGTGTGTAGATGTGATACTATCTATCTTGTTAAATAACTTTTTTCGTCCATGTTCCCTTCTTTGTTTTTCGTTCCAGAAATACGTCTTGCTCCCTTATAGCTATCACAATATTATTGTGTATAATACCTATGCAGTGTGCAAGTTGTTTTATTGCAGTTGTGTTATTTATTTTAATCATGATGATGACGCTATATATGAAGTGCGGATGATGAATGTATGTTGTTTGTTGTGGACTGGACTTGGCAGGTGATCGATGTTGATTGATAGTTGTTTTCAACAGTAAATTAAATGAAAACAAAAACTGAGGCTATACTCTACTGGTATTATAAAAGAAGTACTTGAACGGGAAAATTTTGAATTTCTTAAAATGCTAGATGCATGTAAATATTACGAGCATTATATTATGTAATGGAAAAAAGATGAAAGTCACATTCTAATAATTAGAGCACGTAATTAATTCAATAAAAAGTTTGCTATAAAACTTTTTCTTCTACGGTCGTCAGTATTTGTGCCCCCTTTTGGTGAAAAATCTTTTCAATAGTCTCACACTGCCCCATATCCCTGATATAGTAATGGGGTGCTGGGTCTTTGTGTCAACAATATCTTATGTCATAGGGTGATAGTATAATATTGGCTTTGAGTGAACTGAGCAACTATTCTTACACGTATTTACTGGTATATATATTAAGTTTCACTTTCACTGAAGCCGAGTGGTTCTATATAAATATCTGACGTCTGATAAAAAAGAAGTACGCTAGTCTGTAAAATATATTATGTAGGGTGCATCATGTGAAAACTAATTTGAATTTTCTTTGTGCTTTCCTCTATAAACTGGGCCTGATGACTTGGGAAACTTTCTTGTTCGCTGCGCTGCCGCTGTTTTCTCTCTCTTTCTCCGTCTGCCTTTATTCTCTGGGATGACGATGGGACGGGACAAAACTACTCGCTGTGAATACAAAAACCGCTCTTCACTCTGCGTATTCTCCTGTGGAACCCTTATTTGTTGTGGAATCCCTTTCTCCCTGCATGGGCTCCTCCTGTGAATGACATAATATATGTTTTTATGCGAACGTGTCGATGGACATGCATATTAATGGAAATGAATGTAAACTGTATGTGCACCCAAACCAACAAAATTTTTAACATTTTTTCGTGACGACTGCGATCACCACAACTGGTACAATTTCTGCTGTCACACCATTACTGACGATAAATTCTGAATTGGATCTCTGCTTCTGTCACTTATCTACTTCTGTGCTACCTACAACCAACCCCGCTTTTCTCCACGTTCCCAACGTTTCCCTGTTGTGCATTATGGAAAAATATCTATCTAGGCAAATCGAATCCGCTGGGGTCCTGACCGCAAGTTCCAATTCATGGTATCGGCCTCCATGCCTGTCTTTGATCAAAGAAACATGACAGTAAGCTTGGTGAAACAATCTCAACAACAACCTAATGCTCAAACTAAGGAAAAACAGGTGCTCCAACTTTTTGTCCTTAACGTTGTGTATCTTTTTTTGTGCTGTGTCACCTCTGAATTTCGCAGTAAAAGAAAGCATAAATGATTCATTAATTTAATATAAAAACTAATTGCTCCGTTGGTTTATACGAAACGGAAAGGCAACGAAAATCCTGATTCAAGTAAAAATGCAGTTGAAGCACAGGCTTTTGTTTTAACGGCATAGGCATAGTTGCTGTGCATCGCACTTCGCCCCAATATTCTTCCATGCAATAGAGTTTTCCAAAGATTGCAATAGAACTATCTAAGAGAAATAGAACAAGTATTCAGGTTTAAAATAAACAATACAATAGGTTGTATTTTGTATTGCAATAGGAAACGAAGAAAAAATACAACACAGAAAAAGCAGTGAGTCGAAAATAGGAAAAAATCAAACACTAATAATTGTCTTGAATGCAACTGAGCTTAAAGCTTTGCTTTTAAGAAATCGCGATCCGTCCAATTTATGATAGCTATTCAATTGCAAAAGGTTATAACAATCAGTATTATAGAAAACTGATAAAATACACATACTAGTAGGTATTTCCTGGAAAAGAAATACATTTTATTCTAATAGACACCGAAGAAGTGAAGCTTTACAATATTTCAAATGATTGCAAGTTTGTGTAAAAGATACTTCTAAAGATTATATGTATTCTATGTAAACTGTTTCTTGCTCTTTATCTGTTATTCTTCTGCTGCTAAATGCTACTACTACATTTTGCATTACCTATCTATACATTCAAGTTTGAATTTTATATGCAATCAACCATAGCTATATATGTATTGACGCTGCTGTGCTGTTGTATAAATATCTGTGTGAGAAATAATTAATGTTCGTGTTTATTCGTTCGTTTTTCTTGATTACTGGTTTTAATGATTTCTTCAACAAATATGAATGTTTCTTTTCTTGCTATTTACTATCTTCGTTACATTGTATAATGTTATATCTTTGTATCATCAGCACAATATATGTTATGTCTTCTCTGTCTCTTCTGCTGGGCATTGCTGAATACGCACACTGCAGCCTTAAATCGATCTTTAATATGCCAGTGAATGGATATAATGGTTTCTCTTTCTATTTATACCGTAAACACTCTATTTATTCCATCATAACACGATGATTATTTTTGCGACTAAGTCAACGTTTCGTTAATATTGCTCTGGATTCTAAATTATATGTTTTTCTCTTACATCTGCAGTGAAATAATTATACATAATTGCATTGCGTATTTTTCATTTTTATTGCTACTCTGCGCCTATTATATTTTCGCGTAAATAGAGGAAAAACAGACAAAAATCTGCCTCAAAACAGTCCGAGTCAGAATTCACTACAATAATCACATATATTTCACTTCAATTTATGTTTGCAACTTGCAACTCTATTTTCCTTAGGTGCAGATGGAACATTTTATATTACGGGATAAAGAGTTGGAGTATCTGTATGTATGTCTTACAATATATAGATTTAAACAGACGCAGACGTTTTACTCACAACAGATGCAACATTTAATGGACATATCACACCATATTTATTTAAACACAAATAGTGTCATGACTTATTTGTACTAAAAAACTAGGTATCAATTTATTTGACGTTCTAACATTTTTCTAACATTAATGATTACTTGTATACCTACCTACATGATACAGTGAGTGACCTAACTTATAATCTTTATATAATCTTGGACAATTTATTTTACTTCTTAAGTGTTTTAATTTCTATGCTGTTTATGCCAACTGACACTTTTGACACTAATAACCCAACTAAATGAAAATCCTTTTCAAAAAGACTGTCTAAACGACCACAGTTCACTTGGAACACAAATGCACACAAACTATAAAATATACCTTAATGATACACATTCAAAAATGTTTAAATGAATTCTCTTTATTCTTTTCCCCATTTTGCGCATCATCATTCAGACAGTGATAAATACAGTTACTAATGAGACAGGTTTCGAGTTTAAGGAGAAAGTTAAGGTACTATATATGCACTAGCATGATGCTTCTTCTAGCCTTTCACTATTTTATACTATATGTAGATAAATGTTCTCCGTAACTCACTACCTAATTATTCTGCACGTATAATCACCGTACTTGTAATTATGCAATGTGTCACAATTAAGGGTTTAACCTTTCTTGCTGACTGTAACTGTGTGTAAACGTACACAATTAAATTATTGCCAATTAAATATTAATTGAACGCCAAATGAGAAACTACAGTAGTATTAATTAGTTTGCTATTGACAGATTTGCTTTCAATTCAATGATCAATTTATTCATTAAGTTATATCACTACTCGAGATCACAATGTTTGCATGCTCATAATTTCTTCATTAGCTTGAGTGTCATTCTCCAGAACCATAATCAATCAAAACAGGCAATCTTGAGAAAGACATTATGTATTATGCAAATCATACGTAACTTTGTATTATGAAAACTGACCCTCACTTGCAAGTTGCAACTTGGTTGGATAGTTTTTACTAGTATAATCAGATATTGTGAAGTATACTAATTATTAATCATATTTATCCTTTTAAAACTGTTTACATTACATTTTCTAATTTTTTTCTGTTTATATTTTCTTTCTTTAACTTGACATGCGCTCTTGGATTGGATCTATAAAAATAAAATCCCAATCGTTCGGGCTTGCAAATGGCTATACATTTTTGTTTCCCGGACTTATAACATGGCCATGATCGTGTTTGGCCGTATATAAATGTACTTACGTAGGAGCCAATTGCAATATTCTTGGGTGTGGTGGGAACGGATGTGCCGATAAAAGAGTTTCAAAAGATTGCTTCTTCCTTCAAACTTGGTGTTAATGGCTATGCCTTTGCCATCACGGAAAATGGCTACCTAGTTTTTCATCCGGAATGGCGCCCATTGGTAAGTAAAAAATACCTACAAATAAATGCCTTTTCTGTTACATAAAGCTGCAATAATATATATCTACATATATGTTCTCACTACTCGTATAAAGTACACACATGCAATGACGCATAACTGTTTTTGATGCATACTGCACACGAGTCACGACATCACTTCCCCATCATTTTTTTCTAAAAAGGATACCAAGTTTTTTCAGTTTCTGGATATTATAGTGTTCACAATTCGGTCGAATCATTTCACGGATTTCATTGTTATTATTGTCTGACAAGATGCAATTGTTGTGTTGTAGTAGGCAAATAACCCGCACCAAAAAATGCTGAAGTAATGTGATTCTCTTTTTTAGACGCAAGATATCCTGAAACCCAACTACAATACCGTGGATTTGTCTGAAATCGAGCTGGTCGATAAAGATGATGTCCATCGAAATCAAGACAAAGATTTAATGGATGTACGTTACGTGAAATATATTACTGTATTGATGATAATGTTGACGATAACTACTTTCCTAGTATATTGCCACATAATACCATGTTATTACGCTATTAACATTTATGTAGTCGCGTCTTGATCTCGGTCCTACTTTGTTTTCTAAGAAATCTAAAGATTGTGCATTTAACTTAAAAGTGCTGGTACTATTGTTCTCATGAAGATGTCGACGATCATGCCTTGACGGTATTTATTATGTTCCTTTTTCTGCTTCTCGTGCTACTGGAAACCTACTCACTGGAAACAGATGCGCCATGGTATGCTGTTCATACCTGAGGGCTTTGTCAACTCGTCCCTACTGACAGTGAGAGTACCCCAGGATGAATTTGTAAGTTTATTTTCCACTCGTCTGCATTGTCTCGTTCTCTCTCTTCCCGTTACAACAAAATTCCCGTTTTTCTCTTATTGCGATTGCGACTGCTGCTCTATGCTGCTGTGTGGCTTCAACCGAGCCAAATACAGCAGCAAACCACTCAAGCTTGGAGCAATTGTAATTGTGTCCTTGCTGGTGGTGGTGCTTGTGTAAAATGTACCCGAAAAATAATTTCACCATCAGTAGCAGCAGCTTGAATCTTGAATTATTGGAGTAGAACAAAGGGGACAGCGGTACGGTGGAAAGAGTTAAGTTGAAGCTAGAGAGTTTCGTTGTTTCCTTTGTCTCTTACTTTTTATCAGGCCAACACCAAACAGAGAAAAAAGAAAAGAAAAAGTTTTTTTCTCTTCTTTTCTTTTTTCTTTAACTCTCTGGACATGTATGATACAGCAACAATAATATCCGAATGCTAAATATAAAGAAAATGTTTGGCATGCGGTGTATATTTTTTTTTGCTGATAATGCCACTTACCGAAGTTATCTCTGAAGAAGAAAGGAATAGCTGTCTGCTCTTTTTTGGTTATTGCCATTTCAAGAGTATTCATTTTCCATTACAATTGTCTGAATCTGTTTGTTGTTTAAACGCAGAGGCGGGTACGAGTTCGGAAGCAGGTTTACACTTATGCCAAAATCAACGAGACGCAATACACGTTGGCCCTGGTACTACCAGTGGCAAACATGTATCAGTTTCATGGACAGTTGGAAATTCGCCGGGACGAGAAAGGGAATGAAGTGACAAATTATTTCGAGAAGCACAACGAGCCTAGAAGGTGGCGCCTGAATCCGGACTGGACATACTGCGAGTATGTACAACGGGATCACGACAATGACAACCTTACGTTTAGCTTAACATCAAAGGAGGATGTGATGATTCATTTCCTAAGAAAAATCCAAAATGCGAAAAACTCGTGGAAGTGGAGAAATACAAACGTGGGCATAAAGAAACCAATTGTACGGGGTGGCGATCAAGGGCCCAGGGAAATTTATTCCTGTGAGTGCATATAGAAATAAAAAACTTTATATTCTTTTGCACAAGTTTTTCGTTTTAGACAACTCGGCATAATGATGATGATGATATAACACAAAAATAACAAGCTCTTGTGTTATATTCGAATGAAACAGGATAACATTTTATAATGGTCTCTTTTAACTCAGCAAAGAGAAACTAGGGAAAAGAAAGCCGATCTTGTGTAGCTCAACTCAATCTGTTCAATTTGTTCACAGGCTAGAAAACACCGAGAGTTCTTTTTGACAAGTGCAGGGAAAAACGAAGTATCACAATGAAAAAGCTTTCTTTTTTTCAATGACTTAGCAGGTTTTACTTTCTAAAAATAATAATGTATATAGCTCTCTATTTTTAGCTTCTTTTCATAAAGAAAATAGTACAAAAAAGATTATTTCAAGCATTCTTTAATCGAAACATGTAGTGCTCTATTATAGTGTGCACAAAGAGATATTTCGGTTTTTCCAGAATGTCTGTGAAAGAGAGGGTGTGCGTTTCTTATCTTTTCGCATGAAAAACTTAAATATATACGACTGGGAACGTGCACTCACTTCTGCTTGAGATATATCACCCGAAGAGAATAAAATGATATGAAGCTTAATAATACGTTCATGTTTTCCTGTCTGTAACTTCAGGTGACAAGGATTTGGTACAGAGCCTTGTTTTTGATGCCAAAGTCACAGGCCCTTTTAGCAACTTCCAAAAGAAAGTGAAGGAACTGGAACAGAGCACGTCGTAAGTACCTTAGCTATTTCAAAAGCTCTTTTACTAACACTACATATGGTAAACATATCTTTCCATCTCCCAAACATTGCTTCAAAGTCTATCTTCTTAAGAATTTCTTTTTAGAAAGAAATAATTATTATTTTCGATTTCAATTGCAAATAGCATAGACAAAAATACAAACTCAACTTTGAATGTTGTTTTCTTGCTTATTCATATACACAAGAAAAAACCTTAGGTGATGTAATAAGCTCAGGACTATCACTATCATATCATGTAAAAGTTATCAAACGAAACAAGGCTTCAGGCAAAAACCTATTAAGTAGCTGAAAGAAAGCCGTAATGTGAACTTTCTCTCTAGTAATCGTCGAAATGTGTTCGCCCTCCTAGCTCCTTTTTTCTTGCTTTCCGGCAAAGCATCAAGAAAGATTTATGTAAACTAAATCCGTTTAATATCATAAATCATTTCTGAATGTCTTCATTTCATTTTTACATTATTTTTATCGATTCTACATGCTACTCACCATATTAACATGATATGTGTAACGTGTAAAAACTAAAAACATACGTAGCAAAGCAAATTATAATGGGCACAGTTCCCCATTACACAAACCCCTCTTCCCATCCTTTCCTTGCCAGTTACTAATAAAACCGTCATAAAAATGCAAAAGAAATTGTTTTGGAAGGGCATAGCATATTATAGTTGATAGTATAGTATAATGGTATGGATGTAAAAATACATTTTAATACATGCATAACTAGTTACAAAATATAATGATGATAATGTGTTTTATTGCAAAAACTATCTTACTCATGCACTATGTCCTCTTTTTCTCTTTCTTCCTCTTCTCTTTCTCTTTTTTCTATTCCAAAATTTTTGCACGCTTTTCTCAAACTTCTATGTATCAAGGCTTTTTGCCAAGATATATAGATTTGCAAACTCTCAGGTAATGCTATCCTTTCATAAATATGATATCATATCAGATGTCATTTCTAATGGTATAATAAATTATTATGATGAAGAGATAGCAACTTTTATATGGCCAATAATAATATTCTATACTTCTGCATTTCCATACCCATTCAGATGCTTTGACAAGAGCTCCAAAAAGTTTGAGTAAATCATTGGTCAAGTTTAAAATAAAACTCCCAAATTTAAAAAACTGTATTGAATGAATGAATCTGAATGGGTGAAAAATATGTAATAGTGTGATTTAGTTTTAATTTTAGCTAATAGTCTATTGGCAAGTATCTAATTCCATTCGGGTTTTGGTAGACAGGTCGTTCAACGGTACGGGGCAATTCTGGCCTTTATTGCAACCAGGAGTGGGTTGACCAGATGGATTGACTATGTGGAGAAAGAACATCCCCTGCACCGTTCGCCAACATACGTGTACGTCTTTGTTCAAAACATTTATTTTGTTTCCTGTGCAAATCTTACTTGTCTCGCACTTTTTATATCATGATAATGCTGTCATTCCCATTTTGCGTTATGATTTCTGTTCATTACATAAGGTAGCCTAACACTTTATGAGAATTTTGAAACGCGCTTGTAGTTTCATTTTACAAAAATCTTCTGCTCAAATAGAGACAATATAAGTTACACGTTTTGTTTCATGGATGGCATGCTTTATTATTATTTCTACATATCCATTTCGCTTTTTATGATGACAGACAACATGAAATTCTGTTTTTGTTTTTGTGTTTCCGCCTTGCCTTTAGTAATTACTAAACATATTTCTTTGTTCTCTTTTCATGCATGTTTTCACGCAATTTAAGCTGTCCTTTGTGTTTTGTTTTCATGCTTAGTGAAATAAAATAGGGCTGTCGAAAATCATTTGAAATTTTGTGAAGCTACCCTTTTCTAAAGGCACTAGCATTTATTTCATAATTTTAATATTGTACAGTCCTTTCTACGACATCAATCCGCATGCTACCGAGGATCTTTATTACAAACGGGCTGTCGACCGGTTTGAAGTGGATGGAGACAAGTCCTTTGTAATTTCTGTTCCGTATGACGCTGGAACGAGAAACGATAGCCTCGTTACAATGACTCGGGCCATTTTCTACCGGAAATATTTGAAAGAAGAGAAAGAACATAAATACGCACCGGTAAACAGCATGATAATTGTTTCAAAGGAAATTGAAATAAAATAGCATACAAAATGAATGCTTGACAAGCTTTCATTTTTTCATGTACTCTTAGGTTGCTGTTGCTGGTACTCAGTTTGAACACGCTAAACTGGCAGCTCGTTTCCTTAACTTTACAAATACCATCATGCCTGGGGTATGTAAAGTATTTTGTAACCACACACCGCATTTTGAAACTTCATCTTCTCCGATGTCAGACTAAATGCCTGACATCAAGGAAAACGAACGTTTATTCCGAAATTTTCTTTTGTCTTCACTTTATGATGACTGACAATTTCATTACAACGTATGCTTTCTTTCTGATGACAGTGTACGGATGTTACTATTTGTCAACCATGTTCGGCAAACTACATTGACTGCTACGTATTGGATGACAATGGATTTGTGGTAGTTTCCGATACTCACAAGTACACAGGAAGATTCTTTGGGGAAATCCATGGAGGAATGATGAATGAATTGGTGGAAAGACAGGTTTACAACCGAACAACAGTAGTGGACTACCAAGCAATCTGTCATCATCTGCTTAGCCGACCGGGAGTTGCCAACATGTTACTAAACGTAAGCATAATGTGATGACACTTTTTTGCACAGTGATCTTTGCTAACTGCAATCGAAAATTGTAACTTTTGATGTATGCATTAATCGGAGGGTTAGAAATGAGAAACTATCAGACGAAGAAAAGTTGACGTTTTTAGTTAGATCAACTCGTACTTCGTATGTTAGACAAGTATAGCACTCTTTTATTACCAACTTTATTTCTTGTTTCTTCGTGACAGTTTTTGCTTTTCAATTTGCTGCACCACAGGATATGCGAAGTAATGTGTTATGAACTCTGGTATTTTTTATCCAAAGTGAAGTAAAAGTAATACCTCAGTGCATTTTCTCTTCCTTCTGTCAGTAAGTAAAAAAGCGTCCTTTTTATATCTAGCCCTTCCTGACATTCAAGTGGCTTATACGCTGGATGGTGGGAAGATTGGCGTGGCTTGCTTTGCAGATCAACCTGCATCACTTTTTTCATCCAGACTACGCTTCCGTACTTGCACAAGGTAAGTAAATATATTATACAAAGCCATATAGCATATAGCTGGACCTTTTTGTATGATAACGGAAAAGTCATCATGCTGAGCTATTTATTTTGATTGCCCGTTAAAAGCCTATAGTAATCTAGGGAGGAAAAGCACCGATAATGTAAAGTTTATTGCCAGTGATTCAAAGCATATTTTATTTTTTATTGGAAACTGATATGAGTTGCGTTGTAATAGCTTTGATGTTTCCTCCTCATCATCATTCTCAAGCAATAGGTAATCTTGAGAGAAAGTTTAGTTAAAGGCAAGCAACCTAATATTTTTTCATATCATTTCATATTATATGCCACTCGCATCATATTTCGTCATGATAGATAATATTTAAAGGAAAGAAGTAACGCTATCTCGAAAGTCTTCTTTCATTTTCCAAAACTGATATCCTTTTTTTCTACAAAGCTTGATTGGTTTTTCTCTTTCTCGTCGGGTCATAAACTATAAGCTCACAATAAGCATATGAGGAGTAATAACAAAGTAGAGTCAAAAAGAAGTTATCAGAGATACTTGTACAGGAAAAAGAAGCTTGTTGAATTGGCTTTGCCTTCAATTTTAGGTTTTCTCTTCTCTTGTCGTGTGCATTTTTTATCATTTCCTTTTCATTTATCTTTCTCCGCGAAATTTTTATGGTTTGCCTTGCACACAAAATTCCAATTGCGGTGGGGAAAAGTATAAAAGGGGAACGAGGGAACCGGAATAATTGCTCGTAAATTCCATTTTCTATTTTATTTCATTTGACGTGAGCAATATAATAGGCAATGTGGTGGAGTGAAAGCGTGGACAGAAGTAATGAATTTCTAAGAATCCGCGTGACATGATTTTATGGAGTTTCTCCTATATTTACTCTTCTGTCTCCAGTCGTGCATTCTAAAGGCAAAAATATGTGTGATGTGACTTTACAGTTACTGATGACCAGCCCATGGAAGAGGACAACCCCAACTGGCACCCCTTCCTAGAGTTGGCCCCAATCAATAAAACCAGATTACGTCCATGTCACAAAGAGTACATCCTGTACAGATATGGAGCCATATACGAGAAGCTTCTGAGAAGCAATCAGAAGGAACAATTTATGTCAGGAACTCTCTACGATTGTGATAGTATTGGGAATGACGGGTAAATGAAGTTAATAATAGAACCATTTTTCGCTTAACCTAAAAAAATGGATTTGGAATAATATCAATGCAAGCATAGATCAAACAGCAGCATCCACCGACATTATTATCCGTATTCCTGAGCATCGTGACATTTTTATGATTGGAATGAGCTGTCTGTTTCAGGGATTTTGGATAATGATATTTATTGAATCTGAACGAATACCATTATCACTATCCACGCTTCCTTACAAAAGCCTTGACAAAGAATTGTCATGCAGTAGCTTGAGTTATACCTAGAGAGAAAACTCTATTATGTATACTTACTGTTCTAGTATGCACAGAACAACCACCACCTTTTTACTATCTCTGAAAGAAAACAAGTCATAAATATGATGTTAATACCCAAGGGAGTCTTAAATCCCGATCCAATCTGTGCTTTACAAAGTTTTGAAGGTGGATATATCTACGCAGTATATATAGCTATGCGAAACTCATTCTCTTTCTTTTCTTTATGCCCCCTCATCTTTGTTTCACTGATAGTTTGGTAACTCTGATTTTTTCATGAAAATCCCTGTAGAGAGTACGCTGTGCACCTGATCAACCAAACCAATCTCATTCTACTAGTCGTCCGGGGCGCTTGTAATGTGCATGGGAATAAAGAGCGGATCTCAATCAAGCCCAGTGAAGTTCACTACGATCTAGAAGAAGATCTCGAGAATATGACGGCTCACAATGAAGTGGTTGCCCAGATTTGTAGAGTTCCCATTATGAATCTGGAGAGAAAGAAGCCGTCGACCACGTGCTATGATTATAATAAACGGGTAAGAGTTTCGCTCAAAATCCTCATTTCCCAGAAGTAAATAGAAATACGTATGCTCAACTCAGTTGTATGTACAAACTGTGTAAAAGAAAGAGGCTTTATATTCGATACTCCCCGGACAATAATAATAAGTATTAACCATAAATTGTACATTTTTTTTACCTGTTACAGGAGAATTCCCTTAAGCAGGAATGCGGTGGATCCGCCAAGCTCCAGTCATCCATTACGCTAATAGTGCTCAGTAGCTTCCTGTTTTTTCGTTTCCAAATACTGTTTTCGTAGTGTAGTGCTAAGACATCTTTCTAAGAAACTTACGTATATTATTCAATTAAAAACTTTTTTATAACAAATACGATTTCCAAACCATATTTTGTGGAAGTTGTAGATAGGTAAATATTAGTGGCGGAGAAAATAAAGACCGTGTAGTGTATTTCTCTCTGGAAGACAACACATTTGATAGTAGTCTCATATTCTTTAGAAAGATTTTTAAGAGTTCAAAGTTTGTATAGCTTTATATTATAATGAATTGATGAAAATCCCTTTTATACTTAACAATAATAATGCATTACTTACACTTACCACTTTCATCCTGTCCTTTCTTGTTCGGATTACAATAAGGTTGACACCAAAATCCCTCATTACCTAACTTTAATTTGTCCATTTCTTGGAAAAAAAGTCAAATAATGTTGTGATACGCGATTTTTATATAAAAATCAACCACACATACTGAGTCGGTCACAACTCTTAAGATACTATCAAATACCAGCCAATCTATCTATTTCAGACTTTATTCTTGGATATCCTACAAATTCTTCTTAATATAAATGATTCTTGCAATAAGCTAGTTATTAAAATAGTAGTTCTGTGCGAACACGACACTTAGACGCACTGTTGATTAGAGATGAATCAAAAAAGCACTATATCATAGCAAACAGTTTGGAAAATGTTACTAATCACTCATACATGCCATATAAATTGGGCTATTTTATGAAGTTTGTAGTATTTTTATAGGGTACATTTTTACAAAAATACGCAAAATAATACTATTTGTATATAAGTTAATGCTGGAGTACAATATGGTGCTGTATGATAAAATAAGCATAACATAGATAGGAGTTGAATGAATATATGAGCCAAAAAACCTTAAACAAATCATTCACTGCAAAATATTTCATTATTATCCAGTAAATGGATAAAGGTATAGGTAACCTACATAAAGGTATGTCATCCGATAGTTAAATGATAGGTTTACAGCTCCGGGGATGGATAGCGGGGCAATATGAAACCACATATTATATAGCTGAATAAAGTGGCTCTGGATTAGCAAAAGAATAGTAATAACAAGCAACGAGGAGAAAACACTGAAGTACATAATATCAAGTTAGAGTCTTGGCCTTTAAAATGCCTTCCCTCATTTACTAATAATTTTTCTAGAAAAAAATCGATTCTATACTTCATACTTTTTCGTACAATACAGGTAACATTAATCGAATAATAAGAAAAAACTATTTATAACAATGACATTTTAAACTTTTGAAACTTTTGCTGTCAAAACAGACTTCCTTAGACGAGCTAAGATATAGTGTAAGTACAGCTAGTTTATATTTAAGACATTGAAAGAACTAAGTCCATTAAAATAAAAACAAATAGATCACAGTATGGTAAACATCCAGCCATTCTTTGAATTCAGATATTTCTATTCAAACGTTAATAAAACAAATTTCCCTTCTTGTCTCTGCCGATGCTAATACTGTGATCAAGTAAAACTTCTTAAATGGATAAAACATTCTAATAACGTTGAATGTTTTCTTCACGATTGTTCTGTTATACGCACTGGTTTTGAAAAAGAAGCATTAAACTAATTAAGAATACACCTTATGTACTTATGTACTGCTTGCCTTTGAAAACATGTTTAAATAATGATGATCTTACCCAGTAATAATGTAGCAAATTAATTAAAACTATATTTGATAACTAGAGTTAAAATGAGAGTATAGTTAAAGTATTATTTCCAAGTATTTGACAATTAATTATTATAAATCAATAAGAAAATACGATTCCTTGTTGAAAAATTTTGCCAGAAAAGTAAAACTCAACTACGGACACATCAAAGACAAATATCGTTATAAGAATCCATAATATGCTAAAAAATTGTATGCAATAAAAAACTTTCTATTTAGTAAAGATCGAATGGTAAGCAAATTTAAAAGATTAGTGGTTAGTGTTTGTCCTTTCATATTATGTGTTATCATTACCATTTGTATACATAACCAAATAATGATTTTAATAACTGAATCAGATTTATATTAGTCTTTAATAAAAAACGAACTCGTTCAGACAAGAGCTAAAGTTTGGCTTTTTGGATTTTATTTAACAACAATGAAATTTTTATTCCCGCAGCATAATTTATATTGCATATTACGTCAATCCATTTTTGTCATTTGTAGGGCACGTCATTTGTGTCGTGTGTTCAATCAAGTCATCATTCGTTATCTTTAGTGTACACAAGGAGCTTTTGGCTTAGGTTTGGGCTTTGGCTTTGGCTTAGGACCACACGAAGGTCCTGATTTCGGCTTGGGGGCGGGCTTTGAGACTTTTGGTTTCTTCTTTGGAGCAGAGCTGCTCTTGGAAGACTTTCTCTGAAGAAAAAAATTAATATCGAAATGACAACGTTATGCTATCGGAAAAGGTATATTGACATGGAGCAATTTAAAATCTCGATTTTTCAATTTACCTTTGGATTGCAAACACATTTTGATTGTGAGGACTTCTTTGGCTTTGGGGTCTTTTCTTTGGAGGGCTTCTTACATTTCGAGTCTTTTGATTTCTTTTCTTGTCTTTTCTTTTTACTCCTACATTGTGCAAATGGTTCTTCTTCTTCTGGGGGTCCACAATCAGGTACTGCGTTGCGCTTGCGTCTATTCATACTACGCGATGTTCGGTTCTTTGTATTTTTTGCCATTTCACAAATGCCCAAAAATAACGCAGCGCGCAATGAAAGTTGAAAGTATGGATTGCGTAAATTTTCCTTTGAACTGAATTTTTTCACGGCTGCTGCTGGTTCAAGTTTTCATCTAATCATAGTTGAATAAATTGAGAAATATTTCTCAATTATTGTTGAATATGAATGACTGAGTGAGTCCCTTGAGCCTTGAAGTTCCATCGATTCTAAAAATCTAATCAAAATGCTCGGGTCGGTTTACGTAAATTGGTCTTTCTACGGTAACGGTTGAAAGTAAACATGCGTGTACAAGATCGCTAGCGTGGTTTATTGATTCAGTTTCGTGAACCAGGCACGGACATTTTTATAACTTTAATTGATAAAAATGTTTTATTAAATAAAAAACTCGAAGCATTACACGATTAAATACATAAATGTTGTCAATATAAGTACATATTCCTATATGCTTGGATCCCTGTACGCTACACATGTAACTGGTTTTTGATGACCATTGTACTCTCGTTTCGATTGACAGGATTCGACTGACCACAAGCGTGCCAAATTGTCTGATGACGCTATCAATGAAAATGTTGGTTGTTATTAATTAGTACAAATGGCTAAACTTTTTTGTTCCTACAAATCTGTATCGCATAAAATTCACCTACCAGTGAGAATAAATTGGCTATCCCCTGTAAAGGCAGCGTCCCATACCCATCGCTGACCGGAACAATGTAAATCCGACACCAGAGAAAAATCCGAAGTTTTCCATACTTTACAAGTTTGATCTGCTGATGTGGTAGCAAGGTAGCTGAAACGTAAAGTTTTAAAGAATTTAAAGCATGGACATTTACTTTTATTTGAAACAGAACAAGATAAATTATCACTTACGATGAATCCGGTGAGAAACAGCATTTCAAAGCGTAACGCTTATGAGCTTTCATTCTATGAAATGGATTTAGCTTTAAATGGTCTCCATCAGTGTCTACAAATTTGATCACATGAATAATAGTAAAGCACCTTTAAACTGAGAAATTCATAAATTATGTGATTGTGGAAGTACATTGTCTGGAATAACTAACCATCTAAGCTCCAAATGTAACAATCGCCTTTATTATTTACAGCAGCTAGAAATTTACCATGCGGATCAATAGCTACGTGTTGAACAGGCACAGAAGAGGTCTGGTCAGGAATCTAAGGAAAAACAAAACAGAAAATATTGACACTATTTAATCCTCTTCCGTTACTTTATCTAATGATAACACTTTGGCTAATGAGTGTATACCAATTGCTCAGTTCTGTCATTACGCAGGTCCCACACATGTATCGTGCCACTATAATCTGAAACGATGAGTTCCACATTGTTGGGGTGCAATGCAATGGAAGTTATCGGAGATGAATGGGTTTGGAACAGCTTCTGACAAGTTGGATTATTCACTCTGTGAAAAAGATAAACTACCATGAAAGAAAATACGTCTTGGAACCAAAGTTTAATAACTTGCTTGTATACCTAAGGTCCCAAATGCGAGCGTTATAGTCCTCTCCCCCCGTGTACATCCATTGCGTATCCTTATTAAAACCGATGGTTGTTACATTTTTCTGTATGCCTTCAAAGTTTAAAGTAGGACTCTGAGTGGTTCCATGAATGTCGTACAGCCTAACATGCTGGAACCCAGCAGCCGCAATGAGTCTTCGGTCTGGCGTTATACAAAGACTGTTCACTTGCTGCGTTCCAAAACAACAAAACATATAAACGACATATCGATACAAAATCTTTTTAAAAACAATTTTCCATTTAGTCCACTCACCGAATCCGGGTGTTGAAACGTTTTCACGCAAAGTGCAGTGTGAATATGCCACAACTTAATTGTGTGATCGTATCCCGCCGTAGCCAGTACTGTTTCCAAAGCTGTAGCGTTTGGAACACCGTTAATGGAGGAGCCAGCGCCACCGCCACCACCTGAGGAAGTCGTTAAGCTGCCTGGATTACTAGTTGTTGTAGCTGGCACAGCGGCGGGGGCGGCTACTGCTGTCGCTGCTGGGCTTGTTACTGCCGGAGTTACCCCGTCCCCCTCTGGAGTTCCACCCTCTTCAGCCACAGGACTTACCATCTTTTTTTAAAACTTTAAGAAAGTGTAACTCTTCTGTATTCCAGCAACTTGTAACAACTTAAATTGTCAGCAATTTACACTAATTATTCTGTAGTAATATGCTGAACATTTAATTACACATTGTTGATTATACTTGATATTTATGTTTTTTGCACGCATTAACATAACTACTTACGATTACGAGTAGTACGATTTAGTAAATGGGCTACAATTCATGAGCATGCATTTAGTCAAGCAAAGCAAGATCAAAACATGTGTTTTTACTTGTGTTGTGTTGTGTTCCAGCCACTTTACAAGTAAGCCGAACGGCCGCGGCCGAACGAAAACCATGCAATTTAGCCGAACAGCCGAACAATGTGAACGAGTAACAAGGTTTTCATTTAGGACTTTAAGAATTTATAATTTTTAACCGTGTCATATCATAATGTAATCGTGCATTCTGAGTTGATTGAGCATTTAAAAATAATATGAACATTCATTATTTTATTTTACTTTTGTGTACATTTTAAAGGCAAATTACAATTTAAAACTGCATGAACGAATTTCATGAAAAACGGGAAACTTTTCTGGCTGTGTGCTCTCTGCTCTTCAAACATTCTGCTGTAGTGAAAGATGAAATAATTGTTCCTTTTGATTCCAGCAAATATGAATATGAATCTACAGTAAAAGCAAAAGGTTTCCTAATAATATGCTCGTCATTATTCTAAAACGATATATTATGAAATTTTCATATTTCAATTGCGGTGCATTCTCCTTTCAACCGATTTCAATTTTTTGAAAGTACCTGCCTGTTGGTGCTGATACAGCTCTTCGTAAGGCAATATTACTAATATATACTTTAAACTACTAGACGTAAAGCATGAAACGGTCATTTTAGATTCAGTCCACTGTACACTTGACTTCAATTTGTTCCAAATGTACCTTCTTCTTCTTTTGTTTTGGCATTGCGTAATAAGGCAACAGTGCCAAGGATTCACTCTTAAAATTTTGAATTCAGAAATTTTATTTTATCAGCAATCATGTATATTAGATGAAGTGAGCAGTATTATATTGTGGAATTTATTTGGTTTTTGTTAGAAATTTAAATATTTAACCACAAATGAAATGCATGGGTTTGAATTAATTGAATTCAAGTTTGAAGCAGAAACAGTGATCTATCATTTGCTCCAATGCCAAGTTAAACATTTGAGGTAATTACTGTGATGCCCTTTCAGTCATTAGCATACATGCTATCAGTTTAACAAAGCAGCGCAGTTTTATGTGGAATGGAATCCTTTACCGGAAACGCTTCTTTAATGATGATGTGATGTGGTAATAAAATGGTGATGCAATTTCAACAAAGGCAACAGACAACAGGTAAATAGGGCCACACTCTATAAAAACTCTGTGTATTATTAGGCCTTTGTTCTAAGTATTGCAAAATTGTGGATGAATCTCGATTGCACGAATGTACGAAAGGATCCAAAAGTTTACAAATGTGCTTGTATTGATGATATCTCTACACATGGTATGTTGTATGTTGCAACAATGGAGGATAAGCGTTGAATTGGATGTATCTTCACTTGTACAAAACTTATGTATATTTATATATATTTTTGTGGATCAGACTGGATTGCTCTGTGCATTCTTCCATCATATTGACCATCATCTATTACCACAACTATTCCAGCCAGAAAATTGTATGCAAACATTGTTCATTTGAATGAACTTCATTGTTAAGCGTTTGGTGCACTATAGGTCAGTCAGTCAGATCAACAAATCTCATTTAATCACGCACGCACGTTCATACCTTTTCTATTTATATAACGCTGCATTGCAGCGGCTGCAAGTGATGTATAAAACAATTACATTACTTATTTTATTTTACGTTTAAGCTTTTAAGTAGTTTTTGTGGTAAAACATTTATCCAAATTCAATTATGTATACAAAAAGCTTTTATATAATAAAAAGATAGGTATTTTGAGAGCCGGCTCCTCGGCCCAGCTAGGTTACTAGTATTCACCGGAAATGGAATGGTGATTTATGATTTGGTTGAATTAGATTTTTCTATTAACATTTAACTTAATACACATAAATAACATACACGACTGACCACTGACCATTTCATACTGGAAGATAGTATGGTAATTCACATAAACACTCTGCAATGTTCTTTTAGTAAAAAAAATAACAGAGCTGGTACTGTTATTGTAAAAACTGTAAAAAACGTAAAACTTGATTTTTTTCTTTTGTTTAGAGAGCAGCACGCAAACTTATACTTGATTTCAGATTCCCTGATTTTAAACAGATTTAGTAAATGCAAAAGCTCTGTTTAGTCACGGCTATATCACTTTAAATAATTAAGTCATCAAATTTAAGAGCAGTCTAATTTAGTGCTACTCAATGGAGTTCAGTTGATAATCCGTTCCCTTTCCACCATATACGTATCCATTAGCAGAACACTTAAATATTGATTAGCATGTTCTACAAAGAGAGCAGGGTCATTATTCAATATTTGGCGATTATCCCACTCTAGAGCACGGAACCTTGCGGCATACAGGTAGTAAACCTTTGGTGCTAACGGCAATGTCACGCGAATTTTTCGGTTACACAAAAGTACTAAAAATGCACATATTAAATGTGCATTACGCCTGAATATTATGGCAGAGGAAATCATTCATTTTATTTTATTACAACTAGTGACAATTTTAAATTGTCGTAAATCTGTCAGGGTCAGTTGATATTCACAACAAAAATTCAAGTGAATTGTTGAGTCACCAATATTAATAATATATCAGGTCTGAATAGTTCACTACTTTAGCCTTAAGCAAATGCAGCTTTCGTGTAATTGAAAAAACTATTTGTGGAAAGTGTTGAGTTTCCCAAGCGCAAGCTCAGTTTGCGTGAAGCCATCGTTTAGTACATTTTTAAAAAATCATGCATTGTGTTTTTTTCTTGTTGTAGTGGAACAAGGGAAAGTTAAGTGATGCATAAATGGGCAGGTGGAAGGTTAATGGATAATATCAAAGAAAGCCGTCTTGGGCATGGGCAGATTTTGTCTCAGTACATACCGTGAAAACGATCACACTAAACTATACTATGGGACAATGTCCCATTTTCATCAGAAAAATATTTCTTCTGTGGTTGTATAGCTTCATCATTCTTGCGGATCAACATGCATCTGGAGAAGGTTTAAAATAAATTGAATTTTATATTAAAAGTTAGAATTATAAAAATTATTTATTTTCCAAATGGTAGGAATGAAATGCTCGGGCTACTGCACAAAGGATTTACAAAAATGCCAATTACGTGGAGGAAAAGTTATTGGCTACTGTACCAAAAATCTAGTGTGCTGTGACCGTAAGAATGAAATACTTGACAGCGTGACACGTCTATAATATTACCAAAGATGCATGCATTTTACATGTTTAATAGCGCTGATTTCCGCAACCGGTACATGTGGTGATAGGAAGTCCGGTCAGAAAGTGGTGTTTTTTAAATCCCCCAGTTTTCCTGCATTTGCAGGCGGAGATCTGCTATGTGATTTCAAGGTCAGGATACGAAACGATACCGTGGCTATAAGGTATTCAAGATACCTATCTTACCATTAAACTAAAATAAAGTGGTGAAATGTCTCGCAATTCCCAACTATTTTTATTGAAAGAGTGGACTTCCTGCTAGTGGAAATGGATGGGTTATCTTTTGATGGCGGAGGGGAAAACACGGCTCATTGCGAATCGGATATGCTATTTATTCGAGGGTTTAACACATGGTCGCCTCCTGCAAGATGTGGCAATTTAACTGGATATGGGGGTAATTTGAAGCATTGCACTTTAAAACAACTTGTTGTTGGTGCCTTCATCAGAGATGCCTGTATGTAAATGGAGTTTATCGATTTCACATTTAGTGCTAATAAATATGGACACAAGGCAAACAAAGAGTCTTGGAATGATTTCTATTGTCGCGCTAATGTCAAGTCCACAGTATCGTTTTCATCTGCGAATAGCACAAATAACAAAAGGCTTTACAGGTTATGAATGAATATTGAGAATAAAGACACCTACAAAGACGATGAAAAATATATAAAACACTGTATTATCTTTGCAGATTCAATTATAAATGAAAAGCAATCGTCCATTGGGAAGCGATCTGTGATTCTAGAACCAACTGCTACATCCGTATTTCCCACTCCTACTAAAGTTTTAATTAAAACAGGAAAACCAGCAATATTTCCAAGGAATGTGGGTAACCCGAACCCAGAAGTAGTTGTATTTACTGAGGAAGATGGAAAGTCCTTTAGGACCTTTGACTCCGAGTACCCGTAAATTTTACAGCTTATAACCAATCATGTTCGTTATGAATTTAGTAAAATTGGAGCTTCTGATGCAGTATTTATTTTTTAATTAGTGAAGATACTAAAGATTGGCGATGGCGATCACCTTCCATAGTAAACGGTGAAGATACTCTCATATCCACTGTTCCATGGCAAGTTAGTCTCCGAGTTAAGCCACAGCTTTCATTAAAACAAGATAGCGCGAGTGCGTCAGACTTCAGCTTCGAATCCACAACGGATGCGGGTGAAGAAATAACGATGGAAAATGATACAGATATCTACTCAAATTGTTCGGAAGCTGAAGGTACGCATTTTTGTGGAGGCTCTATTTTGGATCGTAGACATATTCTGAGCGCTGCCCATTGCTTTTTTGGAAGGTAGCAATGAGTTTCAAAATACCCCATATCATTACACTATTTAATATAGAAGACTAATGAATAAATACGGTTTTTTACAGTTCAAAAATAGATGGAATGCTAAACATATCGAGCATCATGGTAGTGGTCGGTGATACGAATAAGTGTTCAGATGAAAACGATGAAATGGGAATATTTAGTGATCAAAGTTCTTCAGACAAAGCAATACCACGCTCATTTCGTTATGACGTTGAGTCAATCGTATTTCATTATGGATACGATCACAGTCTCTTGATAAATGATATAGCAATATTACGGCTCAATGAAAGCATGAAATATTTTGACCACGTGAAACCAATTGAATTGGCCCGTTCTGGGGACAACTTCCAAAGCCAAACAGCGTTGGTCAGTGGCTGGGGCGATCGTTTTACGGAAGGCAATAGTAACAACTTTTCTACTGAAGAGCCATTAGGTCCAAACCATCTCCAATCATCAAGACTTTTAGAAATTCAAAACCGCTCCTTTTGTAACGAAAGAGACCTTTCCCAATGGGGTGCACCCAGGTCACAAGTTGTATCACATTCCAAATATCTTCACGTTTTTGACTCTACAATTTGCACTTTAACAAAAAATGGAAGCGATGTAGAGGTAAACACAGGAAGGGGAGACAGTGGTGGCCCACTGATTGTTTTTGTTAATGCTACAAATGGCACACAACAACCAGTTTTAGTGGGTATTGTGAGTTACAGCATACCTTTTGATGACAATGTAATGCTTTATGATGGAATTAATCGAACAGTCGACTTTTTCACATCCGTGCAATTCTTTAGAAGTTGGATTGAATTAACGGTGACATCATTCCAACAAATTATCAAGTATTTAAAATAAAAGCTTAGTTAGTAGAATGTATTTCTGACATTGGGGATGATTTCGATACTGGAAATATGATGGAACCCATCATATTTTAGTACATTTTGTAAAATCAACTCTTGTGTAAGACACAGCGCAATGGTTATTTTATTAACAATAAAAATCTCTGTTGGTGAGGTCCCTCCTCTACAAGCAAAATGCTCTCATTGGAACGTTTAGTTAGAACTTAGAACATAGGATACATTACGTGGTAGTATATTTTTAGTAAACTTTTTGTTGAACTGTAACGCATGCGATTCTCTGTACGGGTTATATACTCTATGTACTCTAACCACATTTCTGAGTGAAACATTTAAATGCTTGATTTACAATTAAAATTACAACGATGTAATTTCTATAAGCTATGAACAAAGAATAAAAAATATAATATGGATAATTATAAAAATATATAAAAAGGGCAACAAACCATAGAACAGCCTAGTTGTAAATATTTAGATGTTCTTAATATTTTAGTTTAGAATCGGTACCTGTTCCGTAACACTACAGTACATAGGTAGGTCAGTATTATACATACGTAAGAAATAAAACAAATACATGTACATTGTTAGTATACCTATTTGTTTTTGTTGAAGATGAGAATTTCGAGGCATGTTTTTAATTTTAATCACCACATTCTCCTTCAATAACCTTTCATTTTCGTCTTTAAAATAAATTTTTGCGATCGCACAACACAGCGCCTGCCAGCAGCACTTTTTACAGCGAAATAACAATAATCATCTTATTCTTTGTTTCAATCGTTTTTTAAATAATTTGTCTTTTCCTTATTCAGTTCCAATTACGCTTAGTGTGTAGCCTCGAACATGTATAGTTGTACCGTACGACGTACAACCTGTAATTTCAAAGCACTTATTGCAAAACAGCTTCTATTTTAAGAATTCAGTAAAAATTGCATGGATCTGATCTGTTTCTTGAAAGGAACGAAATCATTTTGTTGAACTTGTCCATTAAATTTATCTTAATCTACACCCAGTCATAATATTTTTGTGAAGCACATTTTTTAAACAAACGCAAACTTATGAGAAGCATTAAAAAAATTTCCAGAATTTTTGAAAGATGTGGTGCTGTAGATCAACTGCATGAAACCTAACTTTATCTCTTAAAATTGATCGCTCGGTGTAATTTAGCTGCTCTTGTTAGTTGTAGCATTCGTCTTCATGTAGGATTCATAGCTTGGAGCTGCCGATAAAAGCGACTCCCGGCGAGCCTTAGACATTGACATAGCTTCCTCATAGGTTGGAGGCAACGTTTCCAAAGAGGCTGATCTTGATCTGAATGAGAATCGACTGTGGCTTCGGCTAGATGAAGATAAGGGAGGATTCGAATTCATGGAAGAGAGCCTCCTGCGTCTTGGGGAGCATGCAACTGCAGTTTCGTAATCCATGGGCGAATCATTGCTAAACGAATCTCCATCTGTGCTTGACTCCTCTGGAATGGTCATTGATCTCCCGTTTTGACGCAAACTTCTACCTCGCCTTGGATTATCATAACCTTCTTGAGGTACGTAGGGTCCTGCCCCGGGAATTTGACCTCGGGTGAATAGCCCCGCAAGTTTTTGGCTATTGAAAAGTACAGAGCCAAATTGCATAGTTTGGTGTTTTATACATGAAATTGAAATTGCTATTATGAATGTGAATTTGTTAACCATAATATCATATTATTTTACTTGTTTTTTGCCCAGTTGCTAATTTTCTCCCAGTTTGGATTCGGTGGTACTTGTAGGAAAATACAAGCAGCCTTCGCAAAGTCTAGGCAGTTGTGGTGAATCATATCGTAGTTGCCTGCACTAAAATTGCAAATACGATCATAATAAGCTAAAAATCACATGAATAACTGGCCATAAGTTAAAGCAAATTATTATAGTAATACGTGTACCGAAACTCGCCATATTTTACGTTAACAAGCCATTCCATAAAATCCTCTCGAGACCTTTATGTAACATAATGGTTCATTAGATTTACATTTTTCAGGTTAATCATAACACAAAATTGCCCATATATAACATGTACTTTGTTGTTCTCCCAATATACTCTCGCTTTCGTAAACGACATCCTGGGTACGACGGATGTGGATCATCCCCATTTCGTGGTATCTGTTGATACAAAAAGCGACATGCTAAAGAGCATGGCACGCGAATATTTGTAAAATCAAAAGCAAAAAAGATAACAAGACATGCGTACTCATGCCGAGCTATTTTTACGCAATTTTAGTCGCTACTCCATAACTCATTTGATTGGAAAAAGCCCAAAATGGTGTAAATTGTTTACGTTTACAAAATGAAAACAAAATTGGACACGACCTTTGGATAAATGTTAATCGCAAAAACACAAAGCTAATGTCTAATTAAAAATAATCCAAAAAAGTATTTTTTACTTTACTATTACTTAGTTGGCAAACTTACATTGCTTTTCTTGATACCGCTATGGCCATACTCGTATAAGCGGTTGAAACAAATGATGCCAACATGATCTATAGCCTCTGGCGTGTTCTGCGATGAACTGCTTGTGGTTCCTAAAAAGTAAAAACCCGAATAATCTTATTCCAATCCAAGCCTTTTTTTGTGAATTCAAATAATTAGACAAGTCATATATTTGTGAGCTAAGAAACATACTAAGAAATATTTTGCCAATCATGTTGTTAGCTGCTCCCATCGTCAAGTCCCAACTGCAGGCTTCCACAATATTTGCACCAGGTCCATCCTCTTGGGTTGGCGGAGGTTGTGTGCTCATTGTGAAATCAATAAGGAACTAACAGTACAGGTCAATGATGAAAGTTCGAAGGCTCCGACAAAGGAAACTAGTGCGTAATATGACGTTACTTAGCTTTTGTGCAATTTTAATTTTGGTTAACCATTCAGTGAGCTTTATCACATTGATTTATAGTATAAAAGCGAATTGGGCAAGTTATTGCTTGTAGGTACAAGGAGCACTTTAGTGATAAGTCAAGACATATTAGGTTTGTTGAATAACGTCTACATTTACTGTGTGGTCTACTAACAATCGAATTTCTAAAAAATAATGCTTCATTTCGTTAGAGGACCTTTCAAGATTGTCCTTTGTGAAAAACTTAAGATGACCCTAGAAAGCAAACATGCAACTTTGGTTTGAACAGCAATGGTGTTTTTGTACGTACACCAGAACGCAATAAGCAAAGAATGGAAAAGTGAAGGTGAAAACACCAGCAATAAAAAAGAACTTTATACAAAGTGTGGAGTTAGCAAAAAACATACAATCACACAATAGAAGGGAAAGTATATTAGCGTTCATATTGCTTGGAAGAAAGCATACAAACTGCAAAAGTACGATGAAAACCTAAGTTCTATCGATTTTCTCTTCTCAGGAAATATCTCACATCTTCAACCAACATATTTGCCAACTACATAATATCTGCAATGCTGACTTTGTCTCGTGTTGCCCCGTCACCACTTCACAACGGTAGAATCCTGTCCGTATACTACATGAAATATTATGGAAATACTACTATGTGACAAAGCAAAAACAACGTAACGCCATGTTTATTGTTTAATTTTTTATTAAATTTAACACTAATATGTAGAAAATGATGGACAGTAAGTAGTCGCAATGTTGCCCAAAATACTGTTGCAAATTTTTTTCCATTCTAACGTACAAGAAATAGCATATGAGATGCTTCAAAATGTAAGAAAATTGAAATAAAATAAAGTAAAAATTGAAGCAATAATGTTGCTCCATTTAAGCCTCTATAAATCTGTCCACCACTGAGTCCTCCAATATACCCGTAGCACTGGCAGTGGATGTTAGGGTAATCGTTCCTTATAAACCGGTATTTCCTTGGAGCAGTCGTTAAAGCAATCTTACCCTCACTTTCATTACCGGCTCCGTTCTCACGAGTTAATACAGGTTCCGTTGTTTGCTCTTCTGTGGAAGTTTCAATGTCTACAGAGTCTTGATCAGCTTGTTCAGCATCCCGCTTAGAACGAGATCCCTGAGGTGGGACTTTTTCGGCTGCCCTTTTCATACCCATTGTGATATGTTCGTCACTCAGGTCACATGGCTTCTTATTCTCCTTGTACAGACATCTACTTTCCGGCCGACAGATGAACTGATTAGTGTCATTGCTACCCCTCTTAATCGGACAATCACTCCCAATAATCAAAGTGCACTGATTTTTCCCCAAAGTCTTTCCAGACTCCATCACTTCTTCAGTGTCGTTCCAGTATTCAGAAGCAACCTAATGTGTTATGTATAGTATTCAGGCTACGCAAACTTTCAGACATTACATAAAGCTATAAATTATATTCAAGTAAAACCTCGCGAAAGTTCATGTTATCGACCATACACAGGCATCTACTATACTTTGGATGACAATAGAGCAGCTCATCACGATTGCAGAGGGTCATGTTCTCACTTTTCGCTGTTTTCATCAGAGCAGAGATATTTGCTATTAATTCTTCAGCTCCTTCTTTTGCGCAATATCCCCACAAACCTTGTGCGTACCGTGCACGCTTCATTTCGAAACCTTCAAGCACCACTGCAAGATCTTCAGTCACGCTTTCACTAATAATCTTGGAACCAGTGCTTGCTGACCTTTCATATAGAAATGGGATTGCTACTAGATAATGTAGCTGCACCATAAATATCATATTGCAAAATATCAATTAATTCCTTACGTCGAATCTCCTTCTAAATAGCTGAACTCATAACTGACTTGAACATGACATTCCTCTTCATAAGAGCCATTTGTCTTTATCAAGTCGTATAGCTGATCTAGATGCTTGTCAATCTCTTCCAGCGTTGTCTCGTTAGCCAACGAACTGAGATCATTTGTGTAATGACAGCTAAGATTGGCTCGTTCAAACGTTCCGTAAACTTTGGCATTTATTAGTGGAATTTGCAGGTAATACACAGTAGTGAAAATGCATACCGTTGTTGCACACAGCAGAACGAAACGGCTCATGGTTTCCTTCCAATTAAGTACCTGTCAACCTGAAAGAAAAACGTAAAAGTACCAATCTAATGAAATTGATTTTTTGTTCTTTCTCCAGCAAAACGCAAGATTGCATGTTACGATACTGGAAAGCAAAAGAATTAAGGAATGTTAATTGTTAGTTACGAAAAAGCTGAAAGATTTCATGTTGCTGGAGGATACGCTCTGTGTGCACACCGCGTCACGAACCAAAGTGAAGCGAAGCTATGAACAAAGTGTAGCTGTTCATTGTGCCCCAGAAATGTGAAGCAGTAGCGGCTCGTACCCGACTCCGTCTGTTTCTGTTTTTTTTTTCTTTCGAGTCAACACGTTACAAAGCACTCGTGCATTTGTTTTGGTCTCCTCAGTCTTGAGAAAGTAAAAACACTTTCATTTTTCCCAAACCGGAAGCCTTTCAACTTGGATTGGGTCCAACCGCCAGAACTGTGTGTGACCTTCATTTCTTCAGGTTTTTTCGAAAGTGACATTCATGTGATCTTACGTATTATTGGATTTTTGCTAAGGTAAGATATAGTTATGTTTTCACTGCTTGTGAGTAACTTTAGAATTTGTGTTACTTATGTGCGAAGATCCGAAGATGTTTTAATGATGGTGGGCGCTTTACTAACGTGTCAATGTGTATGGATTTGCAGAAACTGCTTTCAAGAGGGATAACTTTAAGTAGGATGGCTGCGGCGGCAGTTCCAGTAGCTACTGAAGATGATGGTGAGGAAAGAGAAGAACAACCATTCCTAATTTTGTGTGACGAGACGGACGAGCAAATGTCGACACGGAAGAAATGTATGTTTAAACTGATTCCACCGGAAGTTGAAGGTTCCAGCAGTGAACTGGCAACATTGATATACGAGGTAATGGCGTTTTCCTTGGATTATTAAGCTAAATATTAAAAGCACATGTAAGGATCGACGATCCTGGATCGTTTTCACATAATTTACACTTATGAATATTTTTCAGAACGGAGGAGATATTCTTCGGAAGGGAGTGGACTCTCCGGATTCGGATTACGCTATCACTCTTCTTGATGAAATCTTTTATCTGAATAATCCTGAGCGAAATCGTACCTTACCGATGGATACTTATTCTAGTATGTATATTTATGACTGTATTCGTGCCAAGCAAGAGAAATCGGCTCCCCCGGATCTGAACAAATATAAGTTAACAAACTCTCAGTTCGACTCGTATGATGCCAACAAAATCGTTAGTAAGAAGTTAAAGTGGTCCGATTTGAAGCCGAAGCGACAGAAGGAGGCGCGGAGGATTAAAGCGCAGGACCTAGCGTTGGAGCTTAAAAAAGAGCTTGACAAGGTAAAGCAAAAGCAAGCCAGGGGTGAACGTAATAAGCAACCATCAGAACAGCAAGTGCGTAATGTGACTGAGCCAGGACCGGAAACGGGGAAATCTGTGGTTAACACTGACAGGAATCAACGAGAATCCGAAGCTGGACCTAGCAAGAAAACCAGTAAAACTATGAGCAGTGATATTAATCAGCGTTCAAACCTTAATCCCGACGAGAGCACTGACGATGTGCAACTGTTACCTCCTAAAAGGCAGAAGCTTGCAAACCTTAATTCTGAATCTGCATCTAACAACATAAGGGAAGACGGGGGTAACGAAACGGCTGGTTACAGTAAATCTATTGACAACGTTGGCATTGCAGCAACACCACAATCTCCTACTTTTCGGTCGGAAACTTTAATACAAAGCCAAAAACCAAAAAGTGACGACGCCAGCGTTAAAAATTGTCCATCTATTACCACTATGCAAAGGAGCAAAAGTGCATTGGGAACTGGTGATGGGAATAAGGACTGTGATACTGATACTACTAAAACTCCATTGGCACCCGCCTGTAATCCAGACAAATCCAAGTCTGACCAGCCTCGAATCACAATTGTACCCCATCCTAATACTTCAGCAACTATCAGACGTCCCGTAATAAACCTTGTTACAAGAGCAGTCGCCGGTCCTAGTGGAAATAGGGGAATGTCCACAGTCCAGAATAGGAATCTATCGAAAGGGAAAAGTCCTGAGCCGGAAGTAGGACCATCAGGGGACTGTAGCATAATTGTTGACGAAGACGAGGATAATAGTAGGATAAGTGATGACATTGATTCGTTAAGTGAGGATGATTTTGAATCTGTTGCATCAAAAGATTCCCATCGCAAAAGATATGGTCAACGAGCACCATTTTTAATTTCTGAAGGACAGAAAATATTAGATCTGATCTGTGAAAATGATGCATACCTGTACACGAAGGGAATCAAATTATGGAAACAGATGGAAAGTGCCGAGGTAAGTAAAGAAAATTGAAACAATTTATAATGTCTTCACGTATGAAAGTTCATGTATTAAGGCATAGTTTATTTCTGTTTCAGATTTTTCCAGGGAGAACTCATCAGAGCTTAAAGGAACATTTCCGCAAAAAGGTACTGCCAAATGCCCTTAATGCCAAAGTCTACAAGATTTCTCCAGTGCATTTGAAACGTTTACAGAAAGCCCAGAAGCGGGCGAACTGGACAAGGCATTCGAACTTCTGTCCTGAATACAAGTTTTAGGCAAAACCACCAACCTTGCAGCTACAATAATTAGCTCCAGCTCAACTACAGTATTAAGCGCTTTACCTCCTTGTGTTCAAATATATGCATAATTATTCTTTAAAATGTTTTTAAAAATACTGTTATTAACCAACTGTGTTTAAGAATGTTAAACTTAATTTGCGGGCTCAAACGCTTTTAATTTTAAATGATTTCCTAAAGCTTTCATACAATAAAACATATTTTATTATACGTCAATATGATTTTATGTGAGAAATGGTGTCAATAAATATAAACTACAACGCTATATTGCTTTAAATTACAGTTATGTTTTTGTACTGATTCCGTTATAGTCCGGGGTTCCCTATCATTTCAGTACAAGCATATCAGCAAAATATTTATGAAAGTGAACGCTTCTTTGGATAATTACCTGAACTATTAAAATCTAAAGATCCATCGTATCTATATAATATGTAAATGTAAAGATAACGTCTAAGTTGTAGATATTCGGTTCCGCCAAACAACATCCATTTTGAAAATCCTTGGCCAGTGGGATAAATCCCTTACTTTGTATTCCCATAATGCAGGAATTACTCGTCAATATTACATGGGTTATATTTAAATTTGGTCTACATCATGATGCATCAATATTCCTTCTATACTCTCTTAGGACTGGCTTAGTTCTTAGTTCCTTGTAATTAGTTCAGTGTTTAGTTTTTCATCATTTTGTTTTTTGTATACATAAGTGCATTTGCTTGCACATGAGCACCCTTCAATCCATACATCATAGAAGCACCCTTAAATTATATTTTGGAGTTTGAGACAATTAAATTTTAAACAGGTAGCTTATCTTTTAGCATACTTCATGTATTTGATCAAATTGTATTAGAATGCTCACATAAGCATAAGCCTACGATAACACGTTTTCAGCAAACCTATGCAATTGTATGTGAAGAATATGAATAATTTATAACAACTATTCCCACACATTGCATTGCAGATGCCTATTTTATATTTAGGACTTCAATGTATCATGGGTCTCCGTTATCTTTAAAGATAAACGCGTGTGCTAATTAACGTGAAATGCAGCTTCTTCGGTCCCTCATAAGGACACTACTATTGGTTTTTCTAAACAATCTCTTACATTCATACAACGAGCAAGCAAACTATTATTTTAATGAGTCATATATACCAACATGTGCGTAACGGTTTGTACACTTCAATTCAAGTGTGTTAACTGTAAAGCGTGCCGAAAATGAAACAGTGGTTTACCTTGAATCATTCTCTCATACTTCACTACTTCAAGTTAACTACATGATAAAGTACAGTTAATATTGATGATGATTTTCAACTTCAGTTAAATTGCAAATCATTGTAGTATTAAGCTCTTATGTGGCGTAACGGCTGGAAGCACCACGTTTTTGTTTTAATATTTATTATTATTATGGTCTGAGAAGTAGATAATGATATGATCAGTTTTCGCTGAAGAAACCTAGAAGTGTTTCAAAATCTTTGCAGAATCATATATAGTCTTGTGGTCATCAGCATTTGCATGGGAAATCCTCCACACATTTAACCAAGAACAAAATGTCTGATTACTATATTCACAAGCTTAAGAAGTATGTAAAATCCTACTATTCCACAACATACTGTCTCAAAATTTAAAGAAAAACATGAGCCGGAACATAAAATGAAGTTTTATTTTAACGATGAAGTTGCGTACTATATTCAACTTATGAATCTCATGATTTTTATGCTTAAAAATAGAAACAATCATGAATGTGAGCATAACAATAAGCTTTTAAAATTTCTGCATACTTTATTCCAGTTCTTGTGCAAATTAAAATGGAAAACATACTACTGGCAACACATTGCACTCGATTATTCTTAATCCTCATAAAGTTGTACTAAATATATAACGTTTCCTAGTTGTGGTTGGCAGTTGTATATTATCTTCATTTTTTACTCCAAAAAGATATGGTGATAAGCCATTGATACTCCTTTTGTAAGAAAACGATAAGGCGCAATACTTCCGGGCTGAATTCAAAAGTTGCACTAAAACTAACATAAACCAAGCCGCCAAATTGTTGTCATAATATTTTTGATAAATGATAAGCTAAGCGGAAGCTAGCACGCCCCTCCATTTCCCAAAGTTCTGTAGTTTTAATCATTACGTTTTGACATTTATCTTGAGGGTAATTTGAGATTGAATTACAAAGATTCTGTTTTCCTGAAGGACACTGTAGAGTTGATTTTATCATAGTTATAATATAGCGTCCTGTGTATATGAAATATGTAATGAGTAATGACGAATTGATATAAGGCTAAGTGATTATTTTTCGGTTAAATTGGAACCGAAAATGGAAACAAGTTTACGTGTGACAAGTGTTTTGACCACTAGGGTGTTTAGTACTTTGCTAATAACAATATGTCTATTTGGCGAATCAAATATAGCAAATTGTCAAACGATATATCCTGACGGTGGTAGGAACGTAATTCCAATAGTTCGAAACAAGCAATCAAGAGCACAACCATATAATGATGGAACTGTCATGGCTCACGTAATTGGTAGTGCTGGAATGAATTTTCTATACTATTTTCATGTACTTGGCGTTTCATGCGAAAATACTGATCCTGAATTTTATAAAATTATTCAAAAGGTAAGTGAGACTTTATGATCATGATCTCAACATATCTACATGAACAGTGATTCAATCATGTACCTATTCCTGCTGTATTTTATTAAAATTAGGATTTCGAATTTTGCTTGAACAAAACTGGTCCCATTCCATCAGACCTTAGAAATCAACCGCTAGGATCCATTCCAAAACCTTGCGTAGACTGGAAAATTCATCGACCCTGCTATAAAAATTTAGCTGACGACTATGATGAATGCTTAGTAAATCGACCAGGACTTGTAAAGAAAGGCACTGACGCCTTGAGATTCACCCACGCTTACGCCAAATTTGTATGCGGAAATATTGCAGACACGGAGGCTCATCTACTAGACCGATACACAAAGCATGACTTGATAGTTGATGGAGTTTTTCAGTGTTTTCCTCATTTACAAGATCGCATCGTCAACTGCGTCAAGCGTGATAAAGTGTCAAAAACTCTCTGCAGGTGATGATCTGAAGTCACTGCTTTCAATTATTCGAGAATTATGCTTCGAAAAATTGTTTCATAAATTTTACATTTATCTTTGTTTCAGTAAATTCTATATTGTTCACGCTTGTTTTGGCAAGTACTACAATGATGACAATTGTCATGATGTGCAGCCCATCTACTACATGGATGATCTTTTCCGGAATATGAGTACTAGTTTAAGTTGTCCAAAGGATGACAATGAATGGATGAACCGAGGCCCTACTGGTCCTCCAGGACAAGGAACAACTCCTGGTTGGAGCCATAGTCATGAGCAATCTGGAAAAGGATGGACCAGCAGAGAAGAACACTCTGCCAAAGAAAATCCCTGGCCTGGAGAACGCGGTAGGCCATGGGAAAACAACCTTCATCGTCCTTTCATTAGGGGAGAACAAGACATGCGACAATATCATAATCATAATGGCTGGGAAAGTCATGAGAGAATGAGCGATTATGAAAAGGGTCATGTAATGACAACTGCAGATCCTCATGCAAATAGACCATATCCTGACAACAATTGGAATAAAAGACCATGGGTTGATGTCATGGATAGAGGAAATTCTGGTATGGGTAGTCCATGGGGAAAAGGACAAAGACAAAATGAAGTTGATTCCTCTAGAGTTTATGGGGGAGGATGGTCGACCACTCGTGAACCCATTGGCTCTTACCAGTACGTTACCAGTAGTCGATCAAGCAGCTCTCCAGGAAGGAATAACTTTTATTACTCATCTACAACTCCGTCTGGAAGGCGACAGTCGATAGCGCTCCCTCCTGCTGGCTACGCAATTACTCGAACGCCACACGATGAGGCTGAAAGTACTGATCAGAATCAGTTCAGCAGTACTCGTTCTGGTGCGTCACTAGGATCCACAACATCAAATCGCGACCTGGGCTTCAACTTTTATTCTTTTGAATAGCAAATGAAATGACATTATGAGTTTATTCGTTATGATTATATGTTAAAGCTAAAAAGCGTCAATACTCGTTAAAATAAAGTGAAAATGCAATTTGTTCCAAAACCATGCTTTAATGAAGGCATTCATTATGAATGAATCGTATTATTTGTATGATTGCGTCTGAAGCTTTAAGATGATGATGATGAGGAAGCTTTATGTAGCGCATTTAGTTGGTCCCAAAATACCAGTGAAAGAAGGGTATGAGGTCCAAGACGGAAATATATAGCTGTCCACCCTTTAAAGAAGCCAAGCACTCCTTCAGTTTTAAATATGCGCAAAGCGCAGTTTCGAACGGAAGAGTACAGAATTCCTATTTAGGAACAAATCATTATACATACATAGTCACAGTAAAGCCATTTATGACTTGACTCCTTAATTTCCACAAAATTTTGGTTTCCATGGTTTTTTATAAATACCTTTGCCTTTCTCATCAAGTCCTTGGTTATAAAACCTTGTAGAAACTAAATCAAAGGGAGCCATTGCTACTGAAACCAGCAAGCCTGAAAGTAAACTAGCGATAAAGGAATTCCAGATGCTGCCTTCCGGGAAAAATTTCTGATCCGTTACAAATTCTAGTTGCAAACATAATATTCAAACGCTTAAAATTGTTGCTAGGAGTTTTTTAATTTAAAAAAAGCTAGTTACATACCACGTGTCTTGGCAAAAGTCGGTAGTTGTACGGAAGACACCACCATTACTCGTACTACAGTTGTTGACACACCCCTCCACAATCCTAAGATGCCATGTTGTCCATATATGGTACGAAATGCGGATGCTAATCCCTCAGATGAATGTTGATATCCAACAGCAATTTCTTTGGCGTTAGCTCTTGCTTGTAAGTGAGTTTTTATCTGAAAATTCGGGACCAATTAAAATCTCTCGGACAAGACATGATACTTGTGGTGAAATGCAGCGTTATTTTTTAATTAAAAAGTAGAATAGTCAATATAGCATTTATGTTTGTTAATATACATAATATTTGAATTTACTAAGCAAAACGGTGATGCAATGGCACTGGCGGTACCTCCACAAAAGCATGCTACGAGAATGCTTCTGAAAATATTAACTTTCCCTGACGCATTTTTAGTAAGTCCCTCTTTTTCTGCGATATGATACAATCCTAAACGTGTCCCATTTAAAATGAATTGATAGCAAATTGCTGGAGCCAATCCTTTTTGTATCGCTAGTGGTCCTTCCTTTGTCAGGATTTGAAAAGCAGCGTGGAATACGTTTCTGCATTTTCAAAAATCAAATAAAAAATGAAACCAAAGAAAACTATTTGCAAACTTTCACTTCTATGTTCCGTTCTTGTACAGGGAGCACAAGTAAGTTTCAATGAAACAAGAATGACATTGACATAAACCTGTAGTGAACAGCGAATTTTCCCTTTGCTTGCAATTCCCCTTGAAGTTGCATTCGAATTTTTACCACTTCTAAGGGGTTTGTAAAAACTGTTGCTGCCACTGCAGCAGTTCCACCCAATAACAACTCCATCGAATTTTTAAAAACTTAAAACTTGCCCCAGGTGGCCTTCAGACATTCAGACTTTTGCACTTTGGTAAACCTCTGCTAGAATAGGAATAAAGTTAGCATTACGAGATACTAAAACATTCATGAACCACATCTTGATTATTTCTCATAATAGTCATTATGCAATGAAACACATTTTCCAGCAAATTTGG